>LT554740.1:59496-76202 GCA_900079185.1 Absidia glauca
TAGGGAGCCCAGTTTTAAACTCCGCAAGTTAAAACTCCGATTCAGGCCGCTGAGTTAGGACCCAATTTGTGATGTTTTTTCTTCGCTTCTTTATCACTTTTTTCTTTTCAACGACTTTAGTACCGCACAACGAACGACTCATTCCATATACCCTTATATTTAATGACAAACGCAGGGTGTCTCTCTGCTTGTCAACATCTTGTCCATCATGTGTCTTACCATGATTAACATTTACTTTTTGCATCATTGCTCCTCTTTTTCTTAGTAGATCGAATGGGCTGACAACGGATATAGGGCGTCTGGCAATATGACTGGATGGTCATGTGGTTATAATAAGGATTCGGCGCAAGGGATTACGAAAAACATGGGGGAACCCTCCAATTTTTTGGTGCATATCCCTAACATATCAGAGCAATCATGCTACTACATTCTCATGCTATGATGTGGACTTACCTTTTGCATGACAAATAGGCAGGATCAGAGAAGGTTGAATGTTGCCAAATCCCATGGCAGGGGTGGAGTTCCATCATTAGCACCGAGTATTGTATAAAAGTCTTCTTGAACATCATGATCACCTGTACAAATACATTTTCAGCGACGGTAGGTTGAATAGAATCGCCAGGACCGAGTTCTTTCGCCGCCAGTCGGTCACGTCATTCGCCGATCGCTGGGAACAACTTTTTGCAGAGGCCGGTAGGTGGGTTAAGGGCGTCAAGTGCAAGATAAAAGAATCGACCATATGTGGGGAAGCCTGCCATTGATTGCACCAATTTTCTTGGAAGGTTGGTGAGATATGCGCCGTTTATCGTTGTGTTGTTCTATCGGCCTTGGCGTCGTATTTGATCCACGTTCGCACACACGTTACCCGCCATACGAGCTGATGAGCCGCAATTGTTATGTGTCTTTTTGTTGGGCCTGATACCAGAAAAAGAGAGGGCTTTGGCGATTGATTCACGATGAGAAGAGTAAGACCTTTCCTGTGCCTGGCGGGGCGGTTTTATCTTCATTTCGAATTGAGTCCCAGCTATGCCCGGGATTCAAGTCAGGGACTCAGAGAGTGCCCCGCCATATCAGTCCTTATTGTCCGAAAAATTCGGCATACACAGATTGGTTCTGTCCCGGTGGTTCTGTCTGTAGCATTCCCCCTTGGAAAAAGTCTCACTTTTTTGGATCTCATTTTTCTTGTGTGCGGTGTAGACAACCCACCTTCAAAATTGACATAGACTCAGAGATGCTTTTAATCTATCGACTGATACCCAGCAAGCGTGATTTTCTTGGATGACTTGCCATTTCTAATACCATTCCAATTAGTCACTTTTTTGGGACTTCTTTTAGCGTCCACAGTCGCATACAACATAAACCTGCATGTCTCTGGGTACCAGTCGATAGATATGCATTCCATTGTGTTGCTTGTAAAATTTGACGATAGATTGTCCACTTCGGTTCTGAGAAATAAGCAATTCTTCAAAAAAAAGGAGGTCAAAAGCTCACATTTTCAAAAAGCACAACTTTTTCCAATTTTGAACCCCCGCCATTTGAAGAAAGGACAGACCTTGGAAAAAGTCTCCTTTTTTTGGATCTCATTTTTCTTGTGAACGGTATAGACAACCCTCCCTCAAATGTGACATAGACTCGGAAGTGGTTTTAATTCATCGACTGATACCAAGAAAGACAGATTTCCTTGGATGCCTTGCCATTTTTATGCCACTCCAAGTAGTCACTTTTTTTTTGGGGGGGGTTCTCGTATCGGTCACGGCCGCACACAACGTAAAAGTACTTGTTTATGGGTATCAGTCGATAGACATGCACTTTATTGTGGTGCCTATTAAAATTTGACGGTGGGTTGTCTATGTCGATTATGAGAAACAAGCAACCCTTTTATAAACCATAACTTCATTGTTTCATGCAGACTTCGGCCTGCTATCTTAGCCCTGACACTTACCTTGCCCCTGCGCAATCCTATTCAAACTCCGGCTTTCCTATTTGCCCCTGAGCGTTGCCTCTGCGCGGAGAATTCCCTTCTATTGTCTACTACGTCGCTTGGCGGTGCTCAAACTATGGTATTGACACCTTTTGGCCGAACTAATGCCTGACACGACAGACCGCTGGGGTATTAAAAGGATGGGATATGACATGATATGATGGATCAATGGGTGGACGACACTATACATGACATACTGGGGACTCAACCCTCAAATAACTGTGGTTTGAGGACTTTCGGGGACTTTGGGAGATGATAATAAAACATCTTCAAGAGTGGGTGCTTGATTTTATTTAAATAGAAGATGGCACATAATATCGCCACCTAGAATAACTATATTTGATATGATCTAAACTACAAGAGACTAGCTTGCGTTTGCGCAAAAACCTTGATCGGGATCGCCCGAGACAACACCAGTAATAGGATCAACTTTGGCGACGTTGCATATATCCACCGTTTGAGAATGTACACCTGGTAATCCCAACGAGCGATACGACAGCACACCTCGAGCCAAGAGACCATACGAGTAGCGAATCATCCGGGACCACCGTTCATTTCCGCCTTGATCATCACCAGGAGATTTGATTCGGATTTGACTGACCGCTTGTGAAGGTTGACAAGATAAGAGAGAGGATGAAAACGCCAGCGGTTCATCAAAATGATAGAAGCCCCCCAAGTATTCTGCTGGATCGGCACCTACTACACAAGGAAGGTGTTAAAACATATATCAACTGAGTAAGCAAATTAGAGGCCTTACCAGAGTAGGAGGAGGAGGAAGAGGAAGAGGATTGGTTGGCATAGACATCGGGGGAAAGTAGAGGCACAATACGAGAGAAGGCAAATACGCTAATATCAGCTTCAGCCACATGGACGGTCCAGCCATTTGGATTATATGCTGTCACATGGAGATCAAAGATCAGTTCCTTATCTGAAGCCAATACACGCCCCATGCTAATAGTCACATCTTGTAAAGGTTTGGCGCCACCATAAAGGAGAACCATACCACCAAACAAGAAAAGAAGTGCGAGAGAGAGTAATAAGGACCAAAGTGAAAAGTGACTAAGAAGAAGACAATAAGTAAATGGATCATTAGAGAGAGAGAGAGAGGGAGAGGGAGAGGGAGAGATCTTTACCATCGATGGCGACGTTGTTTTCGCTGATCGTCGTTCCATAATAGAGATTCCCCTTCATCATCACTTGCATAGCCATCAGTAGCAGGCTGGTAATAAGGGTATCTCCTGGGTTGATTCCGCCGGGCTGAACGTAGCTGAGGATCTTGTCTTGCTGCTGCTGCATATTCCTTCTTGGTGGCATGTGGATCCATGACATAACTTCGTAGTTTGGGGCGATGTGGTTTGTTGCTGCCATGTTTCAGTTCGTGAGAGGACAGGGTGGATCTGAGGGGCGCAATGCTGGATTTCTTGGATCGAAGGGACCGTGGCGCTGAAGGGGAGTAGTAATCGGATGCGTTATGTTCACCTCCACTATATGGGTAGACATAGTATTCATTTTCATCGGAATCTAAGGAGGATATCGTTAGCAAAAGCAGTGGTGATAACAGCAGCGGTAGTAGCTTACCTTCAACGTTGGAGACAGCATCGACTAGATTTCGGTGAAAGTATTCGGAGGGAGTAGCAGTACTGTGTATGGGTGCCCGCTTGGATTGCTTTCGTTTGGCATCAAGTTTGTTGTTAGAAGAGCGTCGACTGAGATGTGGGGCTTCGGCAGGAGGTGTCAACATGGGACCAAGAGGTGGAGAATGTGTACCTGAGACGTTGGATGAGAGTAGCCCGCTGTATGGATTGGTATCAGTGGCATAATTGTTGCTATTGCCATTGCTGTTAACGTTGTTGTTATCGTTCAAAGTGCTGCTAGATAAGGAGTTGGTGAGTGAGGGGCTTCCTGTCACTGGCGGATTGTCATGTGGTACTCCAAGGGAGAGAGAAGGATCAAAATGTGCTTGTTCAACAGTCAGATTTCGGTCGAAGTTGGACAGTAGTAGATCACGACGAAGACTTTGGGTATATTTGTCAGTCGCCATGGTAGCAAATTTGTTGAGGAATGGTGGAGTTGGTATTGGAGCTTGTCGACGACCGGACTGCCGCATAGAAGGAGGGGGTTGCTTTTTTTCATCATCAGTAAAAGAAGAAGCTTGACTTGAGCTATCCCCAGTAGTTTCCATGACGAAGAGAAAAAAAAGGGAAAGTGGGTATACAGTGGATGGAAGAAATAAAAGAAGAGAAGGCGAAATAAACAAGGACAGGACAGGATAGGTGGTCTTTTTATTTCATACTCCGCCGAAGCTGAATTTCCTTCCCTTTAATTTCAAACACCGCTTCTGGCTCAAAGGGACACTTTTCCCTTCAATCCTATTATTTGCTTCTTCTTCGCTCCCATTCACCACTTTTTTATTTCAATCGACATTGGTACCTCACCGCTAATGACTCACCCTCTATACAACGACCTTGAATGACGAACGCAGGGTAATTCTCTCCTTCTCACCATCTTGGTGTTACCATGACTAACATTTACCTTTTGCATCATTGCTCCTTTTTTCCTCGGCAGATCGATTGGGATGACAACGGATATAGGCTATCTGGCAGCAGGACTGGAAGGACATGTGGTTAGATTAGGAATTAGATGCAAGGGATTACGATAAAATGGGGAAACCCTCGCCTTTCTTTTTAGGTGCACTCCCATTCCATTGGAGATTCTCTAGCCATGGCACTGCTAAACATCACTACTTGTCTGCCTACTCCCCTTTGCTTATATCACTGACACTTTTTGCGCCGCCAGTCAACTCTCCCCTTCTTTATTCTCTTAGTCATGACACTAGGTTAGTCATTCCAAGTCCTGTACAAACTTTCACACCCCATATAGCTTAAACATAACCTCACTTAATAAAACTTACTTGAAAACATCTCCATGACTACTGCCTTGATTTCTAGGGCCAAACTTGAGCGAAGGAACCGAGATTCCGCTGGTGTTGCTCTGCCTCGACTTGTAATTTTGTGTACAGCACGAATTTCGCTCTGTGTAAAGTGCACGAATGAATGAATCTCACTTTTTGACTTGATTACTTTGCCTTTTGAACTCTATCTACATGGGCGTCATGTGTTCCTGGCATCATCATGTTGAAAAAATAAAAAAGCTGCCGATTTTTCAAACGTCGCTTTTTGAAAAAAAAAAAGGACGGGGCATCCCCCATGAAAATGCCACTTTTTGCTGGACATCGATTCGCTCGTGAAGGAGATAACAGACCTTACCTAAAATTTTGCACAAAGAAATTAGTGCTTCTGATCTATGGAATGGCGTCATGAATGTTGGGATACAATGGATGAATTACAGCCTTTGGGGCCACTGGAATTAGTCGCTGTTTTAGGGCTTAGTGCATTGTTCAGAGAAGCATACAGCACAGATATACTTCAGTTTTGATATCATTCCACAGACATACATGCCATCCTGTTCCATGTGGAATTTGAAGATGGGTCATCCTTCCCCGTTTTGAAAAACAGGGCACCTCGCCACAAAAATTTACAATTGGAAATCGAAAATTTTCTAAAAAGTCAATTGTGTTCAAAGACCGCCCACCCACTAAATTTCACACCCTGCCTTTTTCAAACTCTCGTGTGCGTTGCAATCGATCAAGACTTGGTAGAACGAACGCATATCATAGTTTCCACGATGAATGGACCGTTTTTAAAAAAAGTAAAGTCATTGAGATGGCTTCAAGTAGGCTTTATTGACTGGATGAGGTTATGGTAAAGCTATATATAGGACTTGACATGGAATAGTTAATGTAGTGTAATGAGCTATGGAATGAATAAAGGGAGAGCTGGTCTATGGTGCTAAAACTATCAGTGGTGGTGTCCAAAGGAGAGTGGGCAAACGATTAGTGATGTTCAGCAGTGCAATGGCTACAGTATCTACAATGGAAAGGCGAGTGCATTAAAAAAAAGTGCGAGGGTTTCCCCATGTCAACCACATGTACATCCGGTCCTGGTGCCAGAGAGGCGATACCCATTGCCATCCCATTCGACCTACTATGAAAAAATGAAGCAATGGTGCAAAAGGTGAATGTTAGTCGTGGTAAGCAAAAGATGGACAAGGTGGTGAGAAGGGGAGCATTACCCTGCATTCGCCTTCAAGGTCATTGTATAGAGCGGGTTTGCTCTTGGTGCGGTGCCAATGTTGATGGAAGGAAAAAAAGTGTTGGAGAAGCAAAGAAGAAGTAAAGTAAGTGAGTGGCGGAAAAATTGACCCTTTGTAGCCAGAAGCGGAGTTTTAAATCCAAGGAGGCTGCAAAAAAGTCCTAACCTGTCCTTACGATGGCAAGTCTGGAGAGGAGGTTTTCAGTTGTGGAAGCAGGTATATCAGATTGGTTCCATGTAAATGGATGTGCCAATCATTGGATGGCAAGACAATAGTGGGGCAATGAGGTGGGCACCTGCCCTATTTGAGTTTAATCAAACAAAACGAAGCACCTTGTCCATTTATTCACCGACGATTTTCAAACGCCGCCCACTTTTTTTCAAAGCAAAAAGGCCCAGACGCATTGTTTCGTTCGTCTTTTATCTTTTGCTCACTTTGTTCTTCGCACCATGGCGTTTGGTTTCTTTTCGGATACATTTAGCGACCAAGGCACTATGGATGACGGTAAGTATGCATTGTCACACTATTATACATGCTTCTTGACTCCTCTTTTGTGCCCTCATTACCAATGATAGGAACTTGGCAATTCTGTGGTCTCAGTCGAATGCAACGGTTATACGCCTTTGGGGCTTGGTAAATCAGTACATGTGAATCATAAGACATGCGATCACTGACATTAACCTGTATCGTATTCACATAGCTTCGTCATTGGCTTCATCCTCTCGCTTGTGGTATGTCGCTTATGACTCACTAACTTCCTCATACTCACTTCCTCCTTGTCTACCTACCTACTATAGGGAACTCTCCTTCTTATTGGCATGAACGTACCTGGTTTTGCCATCCTCTACAGCATAGGGAACGTTATATCTATCTTCAGGTAATACGCCTCACAGGAATCTTCTGATACTGATCTGTTTCTTATCTAGTCTGACGTTTATCATTGGGATCTTCAAGCAGATCAAAACGATGTTTGCCCCAGGTAAAGCATGCTGGCTTCTGAACAAAGTGAAGGGTGTTAAAAGTGTTTTACCATTGTAGTGCGATTCTGGGCTACCACTATATACCTGGCCTTACTCGTCGTCACCTTGGTGCTCTCTATACTGGTACTTGATGATCTGAAAAAAGGTTCCGGGTTTGACTAATACAGGCCTACTTTTTCTCTATAGCTCAAAAACTTTATCATATCTCTTATCCTCGTAATCATACAGTTTGCTGCTTTGGTTTGGTATTCGTAAGTAACCCCCCCCCCTTGTCCAAGGTATCCTGATCACAGTAAGGTCTGACTCTCTCCTTCTTCCCAGTGCAAGCTACATTCCTTATGGCCGTGAAGTGATTCGACGGTTCTTTGGTAGTTGCGTGACATCAATTTAGACGGATAATGATAGTGGCTTTTGACAATGGCAGTTAGATGGTAGTGAATAGTAACTTCCCCCTTTTTATCCCAAGTGATGTCCTATTCCTCTCTCTTTACTTTTAATAAAACGAATGTACATACAGTGATAAATGATGTGATTTCCTCTCTCAACCCAATGATGATCATGTAGACTTGATGACCCGAATGGAAGAGAACTGTTTTGCGGATGTTGATGTTAGCAATGCAACTTGGTTTTGAGGTTGCCTGATCGTTATGCTGAAAGGGAAAGACAATGTAAAAGTATGTCTCGCCTTCATAGGAAGGTTTTCATTTGAATCGACTATGCTTGAGCATTACAACAGACAGGGCCTTTTAAGGTTGTAGCTTGACGCATGAAAAGGCGGAGTTAACATTAACAGATAAACTCCGACGATTGTGTTCTCGACGCTGTGACAGCCAAAAAAATATTTTTACAGTGCGAATCGATATACAGCCACCGAAAAAAAAGTTTTTCCTTTTCTTCTTCTTTCCTTTCTTTTATAGCCAAAATGAGGTAAGGAACTTTACCAGCTTGTACTCTCTAATGCTGAGGACGGGATAGACTTGCACATCTGAATGATGACGATGGAGGTGCTATGGGATTGGGGTTGATTGATCGGAAGTGACTCACTCTTTCATGTGCTTTTAGCAACAACGAACCTTTGAACGAAATCCAGGAAACCGAAATCGAAGTAAGAACAAAGAAAGGATATGGATTGGAATGTGGTATTAACAAGATCTTTGTTGTGTGTGGGTGTTTAGTCCAACTGGGAAGAAGTTGTCGACAACTTTGACAACATGAACTTGAAGACCGAACTTCTCCGTGGTGTTTATGCTTATGGGTAAGTATGAGATAAGAGGTTTATGTATAAGATAGACTAACAAGGTGACTCTATTCTGAATGATATAGTTTTGAACGTCCTTCCACCATCCAACAACGTGCGATTATGCCTGTTGTGAAGGGCCATGATGTGATCGCTCAAGCTCAATCCGGTACTGGTAAGACTGCTACCTTCTCGATCTCCATTCTCCAATCGATCGATGTGGCTGTCAAGCAAACGCAAGCTCTTATCCTTGCCCCTACCCGTGAATTGGCTCTCCAAATCCAAAAGGTGGTGTTGGCTCTTGGTGACTTTATGGGTATTGAATGTCATGCTTGTATTGGTGGTACCAACGTCCGTGAAGATATTGCCAAGCTCCAATCTGGTGTCCATATTGTGGTTGGTACTCCTGGTCGTGTGTTTGATATGATCAACAACCGTCGTGCCTTCAACACCGATGCCATGAAGATGTTTGTTTTGGATGAAGCTGATGAAATGTTGGCCCGTGGTTTCCGTGAACAAATCTACGATGTCTTCCAACTTATGCCTGGATCTACTCAAGTCGTCCTCTTGTCTGCCACCATGCCTACTGATGTGTTGGAAGTCACCACCAAGTTTATGCGTGATCCCGTCCGTATCTTGGTCAAGCGTGATGAATTGACTCTGGAAGGTATCAAACAATTCTACATTGCCGTCGACAAGGAAGAATGGAAATTGGATACTCTGTCTGATCTCTACGAAACTGTCACCATCACCCAAGCTGTTATCTTCTGTAACACCCGCAGAAAGGTCGACTGGTTGACCGACAAGCTCCACGAACGTGAATTCACCGTCTCTGCTATGCATGGTGATATGGATCAAGCTCAACGTGATGTCATTATGAAGGAATTCCGCTCTGGCTCTTCTCGTGTGTTGATCACCACCGATCTGTTGGCTCGTGGTATCGATGTGCAACAAGTCTCTTTGGTCATCAAGTAAGAATCAAAACACATCCACACATTGATCTGATCTAATCAATCTAATCTGATTTGTTTTCTCTCTCTACCTCTTAGCTACGATCTTCCTTCCAACCGTGAAAACTACATTCACAGAATTGGTCGTGGTGGTCGTTTCGGTCGTAAGGGTGTTGCTATCAACTTTGTCTCCAACGATGATGTCCGTATGATGCGTGATATCGAACAATTCTACAACACTCAAATCGAAGAAATGCCTTTGAACGTTGCCGATTTGTAAGTCATAGAGGGTCAAGGGTAATCAGACATCACTAACTCTCTCGTCTTTTCTATAGGATCTAAACAACACACATCGATAGTTTAGGCAATGTAACATAGAACCCCTCCCTCCCCCATCCATTCAAAGCAAGAAAACGAAATAAAGCTATCCCCTTTTTTTGGTGAAACTGTGTTTATAGTGTCTAGATGATGAATGTGTTATGCATGTGCGGTTACTGATGTATGTGGGCTGTGATGTCTCTTGGAATACTGATAGCGTCTGTGAGCATGTGCCTGGATGGATCAGGTGCAATACAAACGATCGAATAGAGGGAAAGGTGCGATTCAACCCAGGTCTACTCCTTTTGAATCCATCGTGCTATCTCAAGTGACACGGTGGTATTCCAATGCAGGAGACTAGAATAGAATCAATCATCCTGCTTAACAATAGATCAAAAACATGGATGAACCTTTGAACTATGTGCAACCCAAGCCATGATGAACCTTTCTGTCATGAAGATTGCCTGCGTGAATATCGTCACCCTTGGTTTTTCTTCTTTATGTGGCAAATCCAACATTCCTGGTATGTGTACAGCTTATAAATAGCTTTCTCAGGGGTAATGGAAGGGGTTTTTTTATTTTGGCACTCTATGCCTCCCTTTTCCATCCCGTTCATGCAAATGGTGATCCCAACATTTCAAACTCCGCCCGCCCATTTTATATAGGGTTTCCAACGTTAAAAGCCGTCTATGCTATCATGGGTAACGGAAAAGTGACGAAAACTATAGCCCCTGCGTTAAAAACAGCAGCGAATGCTCGGCAGAAACTCCTTTAAGCTCTTCCCCCTTACCTTCTTGTTATTCTCTATCTACTTCAGCCTTTTTATTCCTCTTTTTCCGTTGCCTTTTCTCCCCTTTTTCACTTCCCACACTATTGTACCATAACATATCTAAATCTATTCTACTCCAATGAAGTACGGACTAGAGCTAGAGCAGAACATCTTCACACCGTGGCGTCTCTCTTATGTATCGTATGACTTGTTGAAAAAGGAATTGAAAACCCGCCAGCTAGATCACGAATGGAATGAAAAGGATGAACGGGAATTTGACCTGATGATGGACAATGAGCTATCCAAGGTGTACGACTTCATTAATGCAAAGCTGACGGAAATCGACGCTCGTATCCTGTATTGTGAACGCACCATTCAGACCTTACAAAAGAACCCAACGATGGCTTCTGGTACTAATTACGAAATCATGGACGAAGCACTTACTGAGATCCTCTTTGACGTTAACGACCTTTCCCGCTTTACCCGAGTCAACTTCACTGCCATCCAAAAGTTACTGAAGAAGCACGACAAATGGACCCATCGGGACATGAAACAGGCATATGTTTCTAAGCTCCGCCAAAAACCCCTTGACAAGCAACGTTTTGATGTGGCTATCATCTATATCTCTGCTCTTCATGATATCTGCCGAAACCAGGGCAAGCAGTCTTTTGGAAACAATGCTTCGGGTGGAGATCAAAATGCTTTCGAACGTGCTACTGCCAAGTACTGGATCCACCCTGACAACATCACAGAGGTCAAGTCCATCATCATGCTCCATCTACCGGTTCTAATCTTTGACAAGGACAAGAAATATGAGCCAGCTGATTCGGCCATTTCAAGTGTATACTTTGATAACCCCAAGTATGATCTCTACACAGGTCGATTGCAGCGTGATGAAGGTGCCGAGGCTATTCGCTATCGCTGGTAAAAAAGTGGTTCCTGAATATTTAAACTCCGATATTTTCGGGGGGGGGGATATATAAAGCCTGATTTTACTTACCACCCTTCTTCTTCCGCTTTCTTTCAAAAGGTATGGCGACACAAACAGCAAAAGCATCTTTATCGAACGAAAAACACATCACGCTTCCTGGTTAAACGGTTCCTCTGTAAAGGATCGGTTTCGACTGGATGAATCTCAAGTGAATGCATTTACGACCGGCCAACTCACAGCAGACGACATTGCCAACAACCTACGACAAAAGAAGATGGATCCAGCCGCTGTCAATGACATTCACTTTATCGCCAATGGAGTGCAAACGTCTTTCCGTAAAAAGCGACTTGAACCTATGTTACGTGTGTTTTACAGCCGAACAGCCTTCCAGCTTCCCGACAACCAGCGCCTCCGCATCTCTTTGGACACCGACCTGACGTTCATCCGTGAAGATCACCTTGATGGCCAGCCACGGCGACAACAGAAAAACAGCCGCAACACCAACTGGCGACGAAACGATGTTGGTATCGATGCACCCTTCTCACATGTCCCTGAAAAAGATGTCTTGCGCTTCCCTTACGCCGTGCTGGAGACCAAACTGCAAACTCACCTTGGCCAAGAACCTCCTCAATGGCTGACGTCTCTTGTAGAATCTCATCTGGTGCATGAAGTCCCTCGCTTCTCCAAATACCTGCATGGGGCCTGTCACTTTTATCGAACCCGACTACCGCTGTTACCATGGTGGCTGGCGGAAATGAATGTGGATATCCGGAAACCGCGCGATCAAAACATCGGTCTTACTCGCTCCCGTAGCTTCAAGCCCCTCATCGATGGTCAGTATCGACGTGCCATGATCGAAGAAAAGCAAAAAGCCGCCCAGGAAGCTGTTGTTAATCTCTTGTCCGACAAATCAACTCTCGCCGAATCCTCGTCTGCAGCCGTCAAGCCATTACCTCAACCTGTCACACCCTCCAAAGACTATACTGTCGTCAATGTCCCACCACCACCACCACCAAGAAGATCTGAAAAACTGTCGGCGAGCCACTATATGAAACGCCTTTTGCCGCAAGAATCTCCCCACAGGCAGTCCACGGAAGAACCCAAGCGATTCAAAGTCAAGGTCAGGGCCGAACCGAAAACATTCTTCGCCAACGAACGAACCTTTATCTCCTGGCTGCAATTCTGTGCTCTCTTGCTTACTGTGGCGCTTAATCTCATGAACTTTGCCCCTGATGATAGTACTCGTGTTGTCGGTAAGTGGAAGGAGGACAAATGGGGTATAGTGTGCCAGTAGAACTAACGACTTTTGTCTTTCTTTCTATCCAGGTGCTTTGTTTTTAGTCCTGAGCGCATGTATTGCCATCTACGCTCTCTACCGCTTCGAAAAACGAGCTTGGTAAGAAAAAAAAAAGCACATACCACCCTTCTTCTCTAACCCTCTTTGTAGGATGATCAATAACCAGATTGATGGCCGCTACGATGATCTTTGGGGCCCTGCTATTCTCTGTGTTTTGCTAGTGATTGCCCTCATTGTAAGTTTCAAATGCGTTGCCATGCTTGATCACACGGACTAATCCCCCACTTTTCCCCCCTCAGATCAACTTTTACCTGCGATTCAAGTAACCGATCTACTCTTCCCGCCCCCTTTGTATACTAGAGTAGTCTACCCACCTCTTCTTTAATGTATCATAGCAACCAATAAAAACCAAACAGATCCATTGTTTCCTACATTCTGTAACTTTGTTTTATTATCCCACTACACACTGTACTATGTATAAATCAAAAACTAACACTATCAATCATGGTTCCCAAAGCCATCACAATGTTGTTGCCCATGACAGTGTCGACCTTGTCTTCCAAATGACGTTTGGGATCTTGTTTACCAACATGTCGAGTTTTTAGCTGTTCGGGCGTCATGGTGAGTTCCTCTTGTACGGATTTGTTGTATTGTTCGGCCAGGGAGAGCATCTGCTTGACTGAGGATTCGTTGACTTCCGTATGCTCGATAAAGTTGTCCAAGGTGAGACCATGGGTCCAGTTCTTCTTGTGTAGGTTGAGCAACATTTTTTCTTCTAGTTCGTTCTTTCGGTAGTTGATGGCGATAGAGTAGTAATGTCGATTGAGACCGTGGATCAAGGCCTGGATGGAAGGTTTGTTGAGATGACCAATGTTGGATGTGGTCTGTCGAGGTTCTTGGCCCAGCATCACTGATTGAGGGTTGATCAGTCGGAAAGCGTCAATCACCACTTTGCCCTTGACGGATTGGATGGGATCCACCACTACTGCCACCGCACGCGGGTTGAGTTGTTCGAAACTCTAAAGAAATAAAGGAGGTGAGTCGTTGGTGCCTAGTCAATACCGCCTGTCCTTTTGCTTCCTTACTTGTTGTGTGTTGATATCAACACTAGATAACCAACACCCAAAACCAGGATGAGAGTGATACCAGCCTACTACCATTTCAGGTCTGAATCAAAACAAGAAACCATCAGTCCACCATCAGTCCATTGTAGCCGTTTTGTTCCTTACCGTCCAGTCTGCTTCAACATATCTAACATCTTGGTTTGGAACACAGGGTCCACGGCTTCCACAGAGACACCAGTACCACTTTGAGGCATGGCAAACACATCAATCACACGTACAGTATAATCGTCTACGAATTCACCCAGCATCAGACCCATCACTTCCATAGGTACACCAGCACGTCCTATTGGTCAAGAAAAGAAGGAGTCAGACGTCATATTCTTCAAGATGCACGTTGGCATACGACATACCATGTTTCAACATCTAAGCACAGCATTAAAGTAAGAAAGACGCTTCGATCAGTACAGGAGTCGAATGAACACCCAGTCTTCCCTTACCTTCAACAAAGCTAAAGAGGAGATATACACCATTTCAGCATTATCCACAGTGGGAGTATCCATACCAGGTTGCATTGTCTAAGAAGAAGAGAAGCATCAGTCGCTCTGCCATACCCGCCTCTTCCTTCATCATTACCTGGCCGAGTCCAGCTGATGAAGATCCAAATAATCGTTGAAGTCTATCCATGATATAAAAAAAAAGTGTTCAAGAGAGTAAAGAAAGGGGAATCGGATTCTTGGATGATGAATTTTTATTTATGGGTTACGCGTCACCTACCAAATTCACACTCCACACAGGCGGAGTTTAAAACACACCCAGAAGTAAATACACTACAGCTATAGAGGAAGGGGGGAAGGTAACTACTACTGTAGGATGTGTTTGTTGGGAGCCAAGCAGTCTTCTTGAACACCAGGGACAATAAAGACATCAATACCATGTTTCTGAAGTAGCTGGACACCTTCACAGTTCACCAAGTTTGGCGGTTCACGCACACCCATGACAACTCGACTAACCTTCGCCTCCACGATGCTTTCCACGCATGGCCGATTACCAGAGAGCCGAATCGAGCAAGGTTCCATTGTCGTATACATTGTTCCACCATGAGCAAGCTCAGATTGTTGTAGTTTCATAAGAGCACATTGTTCGGCATGGGTATTCCCGGGGAGTTCTCTTGAATAGCCTGTTGACAAGAGCGCCCCGTCACGATCAATGAGGCAGGCACCTACACAGTACGCCTTGTCCGCTGGCGGCGACTTGTTTGCTTCATCAATGGCCAGTCGCATGTACTTCAGGTCGTCTACATCGGTGGTATAAGGGGTGCCGTATTCATCCATTGTGTTGAATTGAGAAAGAAGAGCAGAAGAGGCAAATAATTGGTCTTTATGAGCGTCAGGACAGCGGACTTTACAATTATTTCAAAACTCCGGTTTCATGCAAATTGCCTCACAGATTGAAAGAGACTCAAGAGGACCGACTTTGACGGCCCATTCGTCCATTGTGAAAGATTCTCTTCAAAATTGATACAGAGGTCATTCATGAACTCAAAGAAGAGTGCAGAAGAACGCTACTGGAATCAATCTCAAAGTACCGAGGGCCACAGAGATCGTAGACCAAAATTTTAATTTTTCAAATCCCGCCGTTTGGAAAAAGGACAGGCCATCCCTTGGGAAAAAATCCCACTTTTTTAGATCTCAATTTTTTTGCGAACGGAATAGACAGACTACCATCAAATTTGACACAGACTTATAGGTGCCTTTTATCTATCGACTGATACCAAGAAAGCTGGGGTTCTTGAGTGAATTCTCTTTTTTTGATACCACCCCAATCAGTCGCTTTTTTGGAGATTTGTTTTGCTTTCACGGATACATACGACATGAAAGTACTTGTTTCTAGGTATAGGTCGATAGAGATGTATTGCATTGCACTGTCTGTGAAATTTGACGGTTGGTTGTCTATGTCGGTTCTGAGAAAGAAGCAACTCTTTTAAAAAAAGGGGGGGTTCAAAACCGATCAGTTTTCAAAAAAGTTCCAATTTTCAAAACCATTTTGAATCCCGCCATTTGGAAAATGGTCAGACCATACCCTTGGAAAAGGGGGAATGCTACAGACAGAGCCACCGGGACAGAACCAATCTGCGTATGCTGATTTTTGCGGACAAGGACATATATGGCAGGGGACTCAATTTGAAATAAAGATAAAAACCACCTCGCCAGGCACAGGAATGGTCTTACTCTTCTCATCGGGAATCGATCGGCTAAGCCCTCTCTTCTCCTGGTATCAAGTACAACAAAAAGGCACGTGCCAATTGCGGCTCATCAGTTCGTAAGGCTGGTAACGTGTGTGCGAACGTGGATCAAATACGACGCCAAGGCCGATGGAACAACATGACGATAAACGGCGCATATCTCACCAGCCTTCCGAGAGAATTAGTGCGATCAGTGGCAGGCTCCCCCACATATGGTCGATTCTTTTATCTTGCAGGTGCCGCCCTTAACCCACCTACCAGCCTCTGCGAGAAGTTGTTCCCGGCGACCGCCGAATGACATGACCGACTGTCGACGAAAGAACTCAGTCCTGGCGATCCTATTCAACCTACCGTCGCTGAAAATGCATTTGTACAGGTGATCATGGTATTCAGGAAGACTTTTATACAAGACTCGGTGCTCATGATGGAACTCCACCCCTGCCATGGGATTTGGCAACATTCAACCTTCTCTGATCCAGCCTATTTGTCATTCAAAATGTAAGTCCACATCATAACATGAAAAAGTAGTAGCATGCTCGCTCTGATATGTTAGGGATCTGCAGCAAATTGAAGCTCAGGAACACGATTCTGCCCACACACTCCTCCAGCAATATGTGCCTATGCACTCTAGATTTCAAACCCCGATGGGCTATAAGATTATTTTTTTCCCGTCCTAATATTTTGCTCCTTCTTCCCCTCGTCATTACTTTTTTGCCTCCATTGTCATTCTCTTCACTCCACGACGTCAAACGAACGAACGAACGAGCAAACGAACGAACGAACGG
>LT554740.1:80355-102223 GCA_900079185.1 Absidia glauca
TGGCTACGTCGGGAGTGTCAGTAGTAGTGCGCAAAGGGGAGCTGTTGAAGGGATAATGCTTTTCAGCGGTGCAATGGTTAGGAATCTACAATGGAAATGTGGGGGTACTTAAAAAAAAAAATTGCAAGGGTTTCCCCATGTTTTTTACATTGGAAAAATTTAAAACGGCCTTTATAGGCGATATAGAGGTGCGTTCGAGCCGTCACTATCATCATCGTCGTCGTCGTTATCGTCGTTATCGTCTTAGCTGATCTAGTGTCAAAAGAAGAGGAACAAATTCAGATGGTAAATGTTAGTCATGGTGAGAAAAAGGTAAACAAGAAGCTGAGAAGGGGGGAGTTACCTTTCGTTCGTTCGTACGTTAGTTCGTTCGTTCGTTTGTTCGTCGTCGTAGTAATCGAATGTCGATGGAAAAATAAAAGTGGTGAAGAAGCAAAGAAGAAGCGAAGAAAGGGATTTACGGAAAAGTGCTTCTTGTATGTAGGCAAAAATCGGAGTTTGAAAAGCGAGTAGGGCTACAAACCAGGTCCGTCAAACCCTCCTTGGCCAGTTACTATCACAACTCAGAGATACTCTAGTCATCAATGTATATCCATTTTATTCAAAAGTTAGCTATAAATAATTAGTAGGTGTAAAAATAAGGGAAGAGGGGATGCGGTGTAAACAGTGAGCGGGTGGGTAAAGCTAGCACACTCCCAAAAGAGAGGTGGAGGTCGAGATGATCCAAGTGTTGCTGGCATTAAAAGAGAGCATCCATAGCACAGCAGAAACACAAAGCAGCAAGACTATGTATGATAAAAAAGAAGGAAGAGGTTTGGGTTAGAAAAGTGAGTATCACAGTAATGACCCCATCAAGCATATGCATATATTTCCTTCCGCCTCTTTCTAAAATTACCATCCTAGACACAATCCATCGCCGCCACCACCCTTTTGCTGTTGGTTCGGAACATATACATTCTGAGGCTGTGCTTGAGGAGAGTAGTACTGTTGCTGGTTATGCTGATACGGCTGTTGATAAGATGGTTGCTGGGAGTAAGACTGCTGCTGATAGTAGCTTTGATTTTGAGGTGGTTGGTAGCTCTGGTTCTGGGGCGGCTGGTAACTTTGGCTTTGAGAATGTTGATAGCTTTGGCTTTGGTTTTGCGGGTTGTAGGAAGGAGGGGGTGGGTATGAATACTGTTGATGGCCTTTATTCTCCATGTTAATGTTTATCGGTTCAAATGTGAAAGAGAGTAAAAGAGAGTGGGGGGAATGAAATCGATGGAAATGGAAATCGGGTAGACCGGTTTGAGTGGCTTTTGATTGGTCAGAAAACGATCGATGATGGAAAAAACAGATTTTCTGTTCTTGGCCAAAGCATCACGCTGATGTTTGTGTTTAAAACCTCGTGCAGTTCAATTGATTCATTGGATATGTTTTACATTAGCATGCCTGGGCACTTTATTTTGGGAGTTATGAAACTATAAGAGACCCACTGCTACAGCTGCGGAGATGACAAGGGCAGCAACTCCAATAGGTGCCTGAGTTAAAGAGGATCCACCACTTTGATTAGCAGCATTCCCAGATGAGGCAGCACCAGTTGAGGAGGCTCCATTAGCAGCTGAAGATGCTTTGTCCATCAAGCTGGAGTAAGTGGGATTGGCTAAAATGCTTGAGAAAGACGGATCGGTTTTCATGGCCGACAAAGTAGACTCGGCCTATTATGGAGAGGTCTGTCGGTTAAATATTTTAAACCCCGACAAATCATGCGGATCTCAAATTTCAATGGCCACACTTACATGAGCAATTGCAGAACTCAAGACGCTTGGATCCAGGTTACCCAGTTCAGAAGTAGGCAAGCTCGCTATAGTTCAAGAAACAGAATATGGAACATGAGATTTATGAACTGGGATGAATGATATAAGAAGTGAGGCACTCTTACATTGGGCTTGCACGTTCTGGCTGGCTAGGGCAACAAGGGCGATGATAAGAGGGGAAGTTCTGACCATGTTTCAAAGGTGTATGATATTTGTTAGTGAAATAAGAACCTGGAGAGCAAGGAAAGAAGCGACTTTTATACGCACAGCTTTTCTGGAGAATCGCACTCTCATTAGCAGGAATGGTCGGTGACACAGTCTAGCTCCATTTACAACGATGATCACCTTCTGCCTATCCGTAAAGTTCATTTGCGTATAAATATAAACATCACGTTGCACAATTCTATAGTCTAAACTTTCTGTAATTGTCATTTGTTTTCTGATCCATTCATTCCTGGTCTTTATTGGTCTTTACGGTAAGCTATACTAAAGCTAACAGCATCTGTTTAGCATGGTAAGGGGTAACGATAAGGAAAGTTGGTGCACAGCATCAAGGGATAGATAGATATATACATACAAGGGGAGGGAGGGAGAAGTGAATGATACACACAGTATACGTTTGTGTGGGGCACTATATAAAGTAGGCTAGACTAAACTAAACTAGATAGATCAGGCACCAAAGTATGACCGAGTTGATTGCTTCTGATGCCACCTTGCGGAGATTGTTCGTACAGCAGTATCCACATCCCAATGGAAGCAAGGGTAGCGTTCGGTTGGTAATTGGTCGTGAGGGTCGGTAGACATGTTGATGTTCGCATAATAAGGGTCAATGTCCATCTCCATGGGATCATACAAACTGTTGCGTGACGAGAAGCGGTTGACATCCAATTCCATAAAGGCTGCTGATCGCCAAGATTCCACAATAGCCTTCTCGTCTTTACCTTGCTTCTGCTGCAAGATCGATCTGCGATGGAATGGTGGTTGGAGCTGATGATGAGGTGATACTGGTAATGACGATGCTGACATGTTGACAGTTGCTGTGTCATTTCGAAGGTGATGATGTCGCTGTTGGGAAGGAGGGGAAACGGCGGTTTGAGACAGCGATGATATGGGTGATTGTTCTGAATTCTGATAGGTCAAAGGAGGGGGAGGCAGTGATAGGATATCGGGTGTTGAGTACGCTTCACCAGTAGAGTGTGTTGCTACTTCCAGTGGATCTTGTTGATCTCCCCAGGTACCGAAGCCAAAAGTCAAGAGATCACGCCGGATCCGGTCGTCCTGTAAGCCTGTGAAATGCCATTCGACGGTCTGCCCAGCATGTCGTTCCAGAGTAGTGCGCACGCAGCCCAATGCTTGTAAACCGGTGGTATCTATCGAGTGCACCGCTGTCATATCCAACACGATGGCACCCAATAACGGTTGTTGATGATGATGAGAATGAGAAGGATAGGTCTTGCTTGCACCGACAGATTCATTCCAAGGAAGAGATTTGACATCCCTATTGCTATCACCGTTCCGTGTTCTTGTTTTTCCAAAATGAGTCAGTTTTTCTGCCACATGGCCAGCATTGGGATAGAGCACCGAGTCAGTCAGGCGAATCACTAGCATGCCGGGAGGAAGGGGTTCCAAAGCCTTGGTGAAGTGAGCGTCGGATTCGTCCACGTAGATATAATGCTGATCAGCGGAATAATCATCCACCTTTGATTGTCGATGAGTTGGTGGAAAAGATTGGCTGTTCTGCGGAGACTTCAGTAACGGGCAGCGACCAAGAGCCACTACAGGGGGTCGTGCTATTCGAAGGAGCATGATGGCCAAAGATAGACCCACAGAGGCGTAGATACCAGTTTCAACATCCACAAAGCAGGTGATACCAACGCCAAGCAAAAACACAGTCAGCTCCAATAGGCTTGTACGGTAGAGTTCCATGACATAAGAGGGGCCAGAAACGAGATCAGACACAGCATGGACTACCACAGCGGCAAGCACGGCCTCAGGAATAAAGTAGAAGGCGGGAGTCAAAACATACAAAGCGAGCACCACAATGCATCCAGTAAACACGCCAGCCAGAGGGGTTTTGGCTCCAGATCTTGCCATGACAGCTGTCCGACTAAACGCTCCTGTTGCAGGATATGCACTATAACACAATGTACACAATGCATAAGTAAAAAGACGGACAAACACAACTTTTGCTTACCCAAAGAAAGCACCAATGATATTGCTTGCACCAATAGCCATGATTTCTTGGTTGGGCTTGATGTCATAGTCATTCATGCGACCAAAAGACTTTGCAACAGAGACCTAAGAGGGTTTCAACAAAAGGTAAGTTCACCATCTTCTGACGCCATACACATATACCCAATATGCCTTACGTGTTCCAAAACTAAGATCAGAATGATGGAAGGCAACACACCCATCGACTCAGTAATGATATCAAGTCGCAAATGAGGTATACCCATGGCATCGAATCCAGCCGGCACTTCCTTGATAATCTTGAAAGGAGATGTGCTTTTCCCAATGTTGAGTATGAAGCTGAGAAAAGTACCCAAGATAACAATCAGTCCATTTCGCATGATTCCCATAAAGAAGAGAGGTTTCTTGAGTCTAGGTACAAGAGCAGCCAAATGACCAGTTCCAAATTTGATCACATAGAGAATAACAAGTCCAGTAACACCAAAGGCTGCATCGATATGAGTAGTAGGAAGCTGTTGAAAGAATTGCACGAAGACCAGATATGGTGGTTGATGAGTATCCACACCAGTCAATCCAAACATCTTGGGCCATTGTCCCAAGCCAATAGTGATGGCCGAGCCACTCATATAACCAGCAATAGCAGGTCCTATCATATCATAAAGAAAGACAATGTAAGTCCTTGCAAGGAGAGAGGAAAAAAACTACAAGCTTACCTGAGATAAAGTCAACGAGTATACCTAAACGAATCATTCCCATCAAGAGAGTGATTACACCACACACTAAGGATAAGCATACAGCTACTTCTGGTCCAGTGATATCAGGATGAGCTTCAGTAACCTTGGTGATGGCTTCCCCAACAAGTAATGATACAACCGCTAAAGTTTAGAAAAGAAAAGAAGGAAAGAAACAAAAACGGGGCGGATGAGCTCTTTCATCTTTTTTATGTCGGAGTTCAAATCTCATTTTTTCAGGGACACTTACTGATGGGACCAATGCTGATATCTTTGCTGGTACCAAATAGGCAGTATATGGTAACTCCAACAAAAGAAGTGCTATAAAGTAAAGAGAGTCAATGTGGGCAAGTTCTCGTTGCAGATATGTAGTAACTTACTACAAGCCGTATTGCGGATCTAGATTGGCGACCTTTGCATAAGCAATGCCTTGAGGTACCAACAAAAGACCGACTGTGATACCTGCAATTACATCTTGAAATAGCCACTTTTACAAGGAACGGGGCCATTAGTGAGCCACTTTTTATCAACATATCTTAGACCACTCTTACCGAAAAGTTATAGCGGTGGATCCAGTTCAGTATAGGAAAGAAACCAAGTATATAAGAAAGGGAAGAGTGGAACCAGTTCGATTTTGCCTTGAGCCACTTTTCCCGAAAAGTCGGAGTTTGATAATCGAGAACTATGCCCATACCGCTTGAGTGAAAGTTAGAAAGGAAAATGATTGTAAAGCCATTGTCAGAGTCGATGAGCACCCTGCTTTTATACCTTTTGCATTCCATGGTACGAAATGACAGACTGCACTTTCTTCATAATGCGCTGTGCATGTGTGTTAATTGAATTGACACTCTAGTTACAGTTCATTTCTCCTTCCCCTAGCCTTTGTTTTCATTCATGCCGTGGTAGAAAACACTATTGACTAAATATGATCTGATGTTTTCTATGCACCTTCCCCTTTGCAAGTAATCAGTAACAGATCCATTTTAAGCAAGGTCGCATATTTCAAACCCCGCCCTACTTACCCCCTGAAAAGGGGATGTGCCTTAATTCCTTCTCTGTTGCAAAACTGATTAAAGATCTTCGATTTACCGCTGCATTCGTGGAACATCAGAAACAGGATGAGAAGAGACTCCTTTTCTATTTGACTGAACGCCGACGATTTAGTGTCCTTATGCCACATGTACCTGTCGTACGTTTCAAACATCCGACGGTACAATGATAATGGGTGGCCTGTCATCATGCAGTACCATTGTCATCAACTTGTTTCCTTTTTGATTCTCAAATGCATAAAATTTACACACCCTCTATCTGACTTTGTTTGTTTACATTAACTTGCAGGAAGGAAGCAAGATCATCGAGTCAAAGTTTTCCGCATCACCTTTGGGATAGTTAAGCGTAGAAGGGAAGGGCGGAGTTGAAATGTCCGTTCTCGGGGTTTCGGTTTGCTGTTTTCGATTTTTTTTTTTCAAAGGATCACCCTCCGAACGGACATTTCAACCCCGCCCTTCCTTTCTACGCTTATTACTGGCTATCCCAAAGGGTGATGCGGAAAACTTTGACTCGGTGATCTTTCTTCCTTCCTGCAAGCCCTGTCGCCCCTAGGCTTGACTTGGCCCCGCCAGGTTAGACTTTTAGACGGCTTCTGAGCCGTCTCTTGCCCCCCGGCTTGGGTTGAATCCTACATATCTCTCCGTGGGCGAGAAGCACCAGGACCAGGTGGGTGCTGGAGGGTTTTGAAAATTTGAACTTTTCAAACCAGATCGGGTTTGAACCCCAATTTTAATGTACATAGTCGCTTTATTTCTCAAAACCGTGATAGATAACCCATCGTCAAATTTCTCATGAAACAGTATACAGCATATACCTATGAACTATATCAAAAAACGAACTACTTCCAAGTTGCATACGTCCGTGAGCACTACACAAGGCCCCAAATGAGCGGTTGATTGGAGTGCCTTGAAAATCAGGAATTGCTTCAGCAAAAACCGGCACCCTTGGCATAATTCGATGAATACGAACCACATCATTCTTTGTGCAAAATTTAAAATAAGGTTGTCCATTCTGTTCGCAAGAACATCCATGCCCAAGAAAATAAGCGCTTTTTCATGGGGATGACTCGTCCTTTTTCAAAATGTCTGAGTTTGAAAACATTCACCAACACTTTTTCCACAGCTGCTCAGATCCTTCGTTTTCAGACTGGAGGAGCTTGGGGTACTGGCTGATGAAATATAATCCACATTAAAAATTGGTGCGCTGAATACAGACCGAAAACCCTTACTACTTACAAATTTAAGTTGGTCTAGTGAGCTCGACATAGTAGCCAAGAGCAATGATATCGCTTGGCACGAGTGATTTTCAAACTCAGCCGGCGGCCCGTTAAATTTGGCCCTGTCTCTTTTCCTTTCTCTCTCTTTCTCTTTCTCTTTTTCCATTCTTCTTCTCAACCAACACCAGTTACCTCTTTAGCTGCACCTAGTTTACACATTAGACAGGTGTCCGTCTACCAACAAAGCATGCAACCTTCCTTGATAACGTTGAACGATGCCATTACTGACTCCCCGGTTTACCGTGCAAACATTCACCATTTTGACGAACAGCTGGACCTTGTTGAAAAATGGCTCGATACACTCTCGAAGCATATGAAACTCTATTGCGATAGGCTGAACAGTAAGTAGACCAAAATAAGGCAAAAGACATGAGACATCGAGGCTTATGATTGCCTTGTCCCTTCAAAAGAAGAAAACTAATCTTTTGGCTTTTGGTAGAATTCAATTTGGAGACCAACCTTGTTTGTAAAAAGACGATTCCTGTTGGCATTGATGACTCGTTGATTGGTAAGAAAGGACTGAAGAGAGAAGAGCCTTGTGAATGTATGTCTAAATGCACTAAACCGGCCTTCTTTAGACCCTTATTTTACTGGAGCTGTGATCAAAAGCTTCTCTGATGCGCTACAGACAAGCCTGGCGTTCAAGACCAAACTGGTAAGTCAGTCCGCCTTTTATCTGTACATGTTGACCGTTGACCAATCCTCTGTCCAATCCTGTTTTTTGATAGGTATCTGACCTTGAAGACAACTTTATCCAGCCTCTCCAGCAATTCATCAAGGTCCAACTCAAAGAGTTCAAGGTATGATATTTCTCAAGTCTCATGATCTTTTTACTATTGGACCTATTCTAACCTTTACCACGCTGGTAGGACTTCCGCAAGCAACATGAAAAGGCCCTGGAACGCTACGAATCCCAGCTCACGAAATACGCCTCGCAAAGCAAGTCTAAAGAAGTCTCAGCATTACGTGAAGAAGCTTTCCGACTACATGAAGCTCGTAAATACTTTGTGCATATGTCTGGCCAGCACGTTGTACGTCTTCTTCAATTCAGGTCGGCTCTTGAACATACTGTTGTGGAACGATTCTCGGCGGCTACTTTGGCCCATTTAGATGACTTTGACGGTGGCATACCTGTGTGGCAAAAGTTGGACAACCAATTGGCGTCTTGGAAGCAATGGTTACTCGATGTAAGTTCACTGACATCAGACATCATCAATACTGACTAGACTTTTAGGACAAAAGCACTTGCAACTACCAGTTACACAAGCTCCAGAACACCAGAAAAGAGCTGGAGAATGAATTCATCAATCAAACCCAACCGCCTCGTGATCTCGACAAATATGCTCCTTCCACCTTCAACTCAATGCTTCAATCTCCTATGGCAAAGCATTTCTCCCGGGATCTATTGGAAAAGTCTACACCTGATCAACATTACAAGTCTCATCATAAATGGGGCTATCTGTTTACTCGTGGTCCTCGTGGTCACTGGATTAGACGGTGGTTCTTCTTATTCGATGGCTACTTTGGCTCTTGTCTTGTCAATACGTCTCCAAAGTCGAAAGGTGCTATCTGCTTGGACGAAAAGGTCTCTGTACTCCTATCTGAAATCAAGCCTACCTCTGACATTGATCGTCGCCACTGCTTCGAAGTCGTTTGCGTCCAACAGTAAGTGGGAAAGCATCTGTACCAGTTGTAGTCTCTAATATGATCTAACCTATCTTGACCTTTTTATGACACAGATCTCCCATTGTCATGCAGGCAGAAACTGAAGACGAAATGAAGGATTGGATCTCAGCATTCGAAAAGGCTAAACTACTGGCGATTCAAAGTGAACAAGTGCCCTCTCAGTCTCAGATCGTATCTAGCCCAACTGCCACCGATGAAACCCATCAACACCACCATAACAACGACCACCGCTTTGAATCACCTCACGAACACAGCAAATACTCTTTTAGCCATGTCGATGCCTCCAAATCATTCATCAGCAGCTCTGAAACAACGACTAGCGGTGGGAAGGATCAGGAACCTCACCAGCCCTCCATCGTACTATTATCTACCTCTGCTGATAACGACCGTGTTTCCTTGGCGAACTCTACTTCACTAACACCATTGCTCGTGTGGGAAGCTGCTAGGGCGCCATCATCCTCACTACACCCGACCACTTCACCATTCATCCCTGCAACTAACACTCACGTTCTCCAACATCAACAGACAACAAACGAATCCTCTACCTTGAAGAATGGCGACGATCCAAGTAACACCGACACCGACACCGAAAAGACCATCAGCGATAAGACGATCGGCGGATCACGTCTCTTACCCAAACGTCCCATGACCCTGTCCTTAGCAACCGAAAAGCCTAAACCAGCAGGTAACACCGCCGCAAACTCAAGTTGGGGTATTCCCTGGACCTTGGTACCAAGTATGTTCCAATCCTCGGGTGACAGCAATGAACCGCCTCCTACTCCTGCCATTGCCCCACCAAGCCCCCAGTTCGGAGACCTCGATGGACATCAAGTAATTTGGCCTGCGAATATCGATGACAGTGGCTTACCAAAGGTTGAATTGACTGACTACACTGCCGAATTGGAACAACGAAACAGGGATCTTCGAAGCTTATTTGGCGGGGTTGCAGCGCATGAAGTTGTCTTGGATGGTAAGCAAACGCTGATTGTTTCTCACGGACTGTATTCTTACTAACGGATCTGACTTTCTTATTCATGTTAGCCTTCATCTGCTCTCTAAAGAAACCTCCCAACTCATCCAGTAAAGATATGAACACTTCCAAGGACGACGAGGATCTCGATTGGCCCACATCACCTATTGGCACAGGCGGTCCTCTGGAACAGATGGAACAAGACTTGCAACACCAATTGACTCAAAATGTGCAACCTCCCACTTCCAAGTTTGGCTACTCCTACACTGGCCGGGCCTTTGTTACGCAAGAAACCTTCTGGCTCTATAGTTGTGTGATGATGACTTGTGTGCATACGGTAGCCGTCCGTTTAAAAGATATCACCAACATTCGACTTATCCGGGATCCTTCTATCACCAACACTGGCAAGCAATCGAATATCGCCCTGGCTATGGATCTCAAACAAGATAGCGATGCTCCTGATCGGGAGCCTTTGATGTTGGTAACTTTGATGGACGATATCGAGGTGGTGGCGGAAAAGCTACGTATTGCTGTCGACAATGCCAAAAGTAACGAGGTAAGTGGTAAAAAGCCCTAGATAGAAACCGCATACTCATCCCATCCTCTATCTTTGCTTGTTGATCGCTTTAGCCCGGCCCTTTGCAAACAATGTATGATATCCTCCATCACATGTCCGCTGCCACATCCAAGAAAAAGAAGAGCGGAGCCATGACAACCATCATCAAGTCCGAACCTGCCAAATCACAATCAACCCCCGACCTTACTCATCAGCAATCTAGAGGCGACAGTAACAGTACCACCAGCAGTGGAGATATCAACGACCCGGAGGCGCCCTCGGCACCTATCCCTTCATCTTCATCACGACTGGAATTCATGCGAAAAAAGAGGACAGCAAGGAACAGCAGCAGCAACACCGGTGGAAATGACAGTAGGCATCAACCCAAATCTGGAGCCCTAGCAGCAGCGATGATGGCAGCTACGGTTGCTGGCGGTGGGTCCTTTTTTGACGTCAACAAACTGAACGACTCGGATACGATCAGCAATAACAGCAGTGCCAACAAACGGGTCTCTCGGAAGCACAACGCATCTGATCCACTTCCTCCAACCAGCCACTTTGATAAGAATGCGTCGACAAAGACCATAGACGATGAAAGCGTCCCGAAGACAGAAACTTCTCCAGCAGACCAAGGTAACATAAATGCATTTATTACCATCAGCCTGCTAACTTGCTTCTCCAGATTTACCTCCTCATATCCAGGCTCCAGCAGGACCTATAGGTTGCGACTGTAATGATCACCTCGAAAAGGCTGAATGCGAATTGGACCTGCCAGTGTCCGCCAAACAGCTCTATGATCTACTATTCTCGGAGGAAAAGACAGGCGCTGCAGCAAATGGTGGTATATGGGACCAGAAAACAGCGGCCAGCGGAAGCAGAAGTAAAGTTTGACCGAGGAAATGCATTTGCAGGGTAAAGTTATCTGATATCTTCTTCTATTCTTTGTAGATCTTTCTGTCGGGGCATGGTCTGACGTGGATGGAAAGCAGCAGCGCTTATTGAAGTACGTGATGCCTGTCAGCAATCCAATGGGTAAGTTGAATCAAGAAACAGAGTGTGGAACTCACCGTCCTTTGATTTTAATGGCTTTGGCTCGTAGTGAAAGTGAAGGAAGCCGATGTTGTGGAAACTCAAGTACTTGTCAAAAAGGAAGACTATCTGTAAGTAGTGATGGAGCCATTGAAAGACACCTCAACTAACATGTTCTTTGAAGGCGCTATGTTATCCAGATCTCTACCAAAAGTGCTCAGCTACCTTATGCAGACGCATTTGTCCCCTCCATCCGCTACTGTATCAGTTGGGTTGCGCCATCTCAGTGCCGACTCTCCATCTGTCTAGGTGTAAAGTTCGTCAAGAACATTTTAGTGAAAGGTAACAAACGAAGTAAAGGGCCTTAAAAGCGCATGTGCTCATTGTGATGGATTTTCATTAGGTATGGTGTCGAAAGCCGCCCTCAAAGGAATGAGCGAAAGTATCGTCCAATTCACACCAATGATCCTGGAACACTGCAACAAGCTGAATGGTGGACCTGAAAAAGGCGGCGTTTCTGGTGCTGGTGATCAAGTGGCCGTCAATACAACTCAGACCAACCCAGCAATCACGAATCATCTGAACAACAGCACTACTACTAACAAGGAGTCCGATAAACTAAATGGCGGCGGGTGGTATAGCTCACTAATTGACATGTGGGATATGGTGCAGGATATCCTTCCTATTCCTGCCTTCAGCATTCTCATTGGAATACTGGTACTGTGGACGTTGTGGGTATGGACTCGATCTGGATCTATCAAGCAACATGGACTCTACTCATCATCCTCGCCACAACATCAAATTGTATCAAGGGCAGTTTACTTGCGGGATGTGGAAGAAGGACTACTCAATGCCACCCAGCAAGTCTCTTATATGGATCATCATTGGTAGGCAGAGAACGACATTGATTCTTGTGTAAACTTACCTATTATCTCCTTTAGTTACGAGCTCTATCTACAATCCAAGTCCGACAGGAACTCGTCGCACTCGGTGGACCTTTGGTACAGCCCCAAACATTATATGTTCTCGGTGGATCTTCTCTTTAGCCGTGAACGATTGGCAATTCTTCGACATGATACCCTGGTGATCTTCCGATTGTTGAATCAAGTGGATGCCCAACTCTCCGAAAACGACTACGTGAATTGGCTTTTAGATGGACGACTTGAATGTCATGCTGGTGTGACTCTAGAGAACGCCGCGAAATGCGAAGCTATTCATCATCAACTACAATCCCTCAAAGCGCCTCCCTAGATAGAAAGATTTTTTGCCTTGTCATAGATGTTAGCAGTATAGTTGTACAATAGGTTTGTATTTTTAATGCCGACTCTTTAATAAACAATGCAAGAACAATGTTGGAGGGGTTTTGCATGAACGCACTTCATTCCTGACACCACGTCGCAAATTTGAAATTTTGAATCCCGCAATGCAATTTCTTTGGGGTTGGCTATAAAGAAGCACTTTTTCCGTCAATCCTTATAATTGCATCTTCTTTGCTTCTTCATCACTTTTTTCTTTCCATCGACATTGACACCGCATTACGAACGTCTCGCCTTCTATACAACGACCCTGTACGACGACAGTGGTAATGCTCCCCTTCTCAGCGTCTTGTCCATCTTTGACTTACCATGACCAACATTTGCCTTTTGCATAATGGCTCCTTTTTTACTTGGTAGATCGAATGGGATAACAATAGTTATAGGCTTCCTGGAAGTAGGACTGGATGGACATGTGGTTAACACTCACCTTATCATTGTAGATTGTGTACCATTGCACCGCTAAACATCACTACTCGTTTGCCTGTTCCCATTTCCCACTACCACTGATACTTTTTGCGCCGCCGGTCAGCCCTTCCCTCCTTCATTCTCTCGGTCATGACATTAGTTTAGTCATTACAAGTACCTTTGCAGTCATTCCTTCCTATACAGCTTAAGCATAGTCCCATTCTCTCAATAAAAACTTATTTGAAACCCTCTCCATGACCACCGTCCCGATTCCTAGGGCCAAACTTGAGCGAAGGCACAAAGATTCCGCTGCTGTTGCTCTGGCTTGACTTGAATTTTGTACACTAAGAGAGTTCAAATCTGTGTCAAGTATATGAATGAACGAATGTCACTTTTCGCCTTGATTATTTTGCCTTTTGAACTCAAAGCACCGTGTATTCCTGGTCATCCACCAGGTTAGAAAACCAAAAAAGTTACCAATTATTTCAAACTCCGTATTTTGAAAAATAATGGAGCATCTCCCATGAAAAGGGGGAGTGCTACAGATAGAACCACCGGGACAGAACCAATCTGTGTATGCTGGAATTTGCAGACAATAAGGACTGATATGGCGATTCAAAATGAAGATAAAACCGCCCCGCCAGGCACAGGAATGGTCTTACCCTTCTCATCGGAAATCGATCAGCAAGGCCCTCTCTTCTCCTGCCATCAGGTCTAACAAAAAGACACATATCAATTGCGGCTCATCAGCTCGTATGGCGGGTAACGGGTGTGCGAACGTGGATCAAATACGACGTCAAGGCCGATGGAACAATACAACGATAAACGGCACATATCTCACCAACCTTCCAAGAAAATTGGTGGGATCAATGGCAGGCTTCCCCACATATGGCCGATTCTTTTATCTTGCACGTGCCGCCCTTAACCCACCTACCAGCCTCTGCAAGAAGTTGTTCCCGGAGATCGGCGAATGACATGACCGACTGGCGGCGAAAGAACTCAGTCCTGGCGATCCTATTCAACCTACGGCATTTGTCCAGGTAATCATGGTGCTCAGAAAGACTTTTATACAAGACTCGGTGCTCATAATGGATTTCCACCCCTGCTATCCCCTTTGGCAACATTCAATCTTCTCTGATCCAGCCTATTTGTCATTCAAAAAGTAAGTCCACATCATAGCATGAGATTGTAGTAGCATGCTCGCTCTGATATGTTAGGGATATGCTGCCAATTGAAGCTCAGGAACACGACCCTGCCCACACACTCCTCCAACAATGTGTGCCTATGCACTCTAAAATTCAAACCCCGATTGGCTATAAATTTTTTTTTATGCCTGTCCTTCATTTTTGCTCCTTCTTCCCCTCGTCATCACTTTTTTACCGCATTGTCATTCTTTTTTACTCCACGACGACAAACGAACGAACGAACGAACGAACGAACGGACGGACGGTAACTCTCCTCTTCTCACGTCATTTTCATCATTTGCTTACCATTACTAACTTTTTGCCTTTTGCATCGTTCCTCTTTCTTTTGACACTAGATCGGCTACGACGATGACGACGGCAATAGGGACGACGACGATGCTAATGACGACTCCAACACTGCTTCATGTCGCTCAAAAAGGCTCTTTTTAAAATTTTTCAAATGTAAAAAACATGGGGAAACCCTCGCAATTTTTTTTTAGGTGCACTCCCATTCCATTGTAGAATCTCGTAGTCCAAGTTACTAATAAAAGTGTACCAATTTTTTTGCCCATATCCTTCTGCTACTATCACTGATACTTTTAGACAGCTTGTCCGTCTTTGTCCACCTCCATTTGCTTCCTTTTCACAGCAGTTTAGTCCTTCCCACAACAATAGCTTGATACCATTAGACATTAGCTTAACTACGACCCCAAACATAGCCTGTACCATAGCCCTTTGATCCTATCCCATCAATCAATAAAGCCTACTTGAATTATCCTACAAAAGACGTTTCTCAGATTCACAACCAAGACAATACCATGTGCATTATAAAGACCAAACTACAGATGACCATTGGTTTACTAGTTGTAATGAATCTAATGACTTGTACATGATCATAAGGTCTATCTTCGCATACATACAAAGTTTTATTGGTGCAATAGAATTAATGGGCTATGGTACAGACTATGATTGGGGCCGGAGTTAAGCTAATGTGTAAATGGCGACAGGTTGTAATGAGAATGACTAAGCTACTGTAAAAGCCCAGCAAATGGAGGTAGACAAAGACGGCCAAGCTGTCTAAAAGTATCAGTGATAGTAGCAGAAGGATATGGGCAAAAAATTGGTACACTTTCTTTAGTTGACTACGAGATTCTACAATGGAATGGGAGTGCACCAAAAAAAAAATTGCGAGGGTTTCCCCATGTTTTTTACATTTGAAAATTTTAAAAAGAGCCTTTTTGAGCGACATGAAGCAGTGTTGGAGTCGTCATTAGCATCGTCGTCGTCCCTATTGTCGTCATCATCGACGTAGCCGATCTAGTGTCAAAAGAAAGAGGAACGATGCAAAAGGCACAAAGTTAGTAGTGGTAAGTAAAGGATAAACATGACGTAAAAAGAGGGGAGTTACCTTTCGTTCGTTCGTTCGTTCGTTCGTTTGTCGTCGTGGAGTAAAAAAGAATGACAATGCGGTAAAAAAGTGATGACGAGGGGAAGAAGGAGCAAAAATGAAGGAAGGGCATAAAAAAGTTCTTGTAGTCAAATCGGGGTTTGAAATCTAGAGTGCATAGGCACATATAGATGGAGGAGTGTGTGGGCAGGGGCGGTTTTATCTTCATTTCAAGTCGGATCCCATCTATGACCGGGGCTGAAGTCAGGGACTCAGAGAGTCCCCCGCCATGTAAGTCCTTATTGCCAGTAAAATTCAGGATACGCAGGTTGGTTCTGTCCGGATGGTTCTGTCTGTAACATTCCCCATGAAAAGTGTCTCTTTTTATTGAATCTGGATTTTCTCGTAAAAGAGGTGAGAAACCTTACCCCAAAATTTGAATGGAGAGGGCAGTGCTTCATACTGTATTTAACGAATGATGTTAAGGATGTCGAGCTTTGGTGGATCAATTGCCGGCTTTGGGGCCACTGGAATCAGTCGCTGTTTTGGAAGTTCGTGCAGTGTTCAGAGAAGTATGCCACACAGCAACACTTTAATTTTAGTATCTTTCGATATATATACATCTCATCTTGCTCCATGTGAAATTTGAAGATGAGTTATCCATCTCGGGTTTGAGAAACCAGGCAACTCGCCTCAAAAATTTACAACTGTAAATCAAAAAGTTTCTAAAAAAGTCAAATTCTGGCCTCGGAGTTGGAAATAGGTTTGCGCAGGAACGATAAGGACTTAATTGGCTGCAGACACTTTTGAGTCCCTGACTAAAATCCCGGGCACAGCTGGGTCTCAAAATCCGGGACTTCAGAATTGCCCCTGTCCTGTTGCCTCTGCGAGTAGAATTCCCCGTCCTTTAACAAAGGACACAGGATAACCAAATTGTGTGATGTAAGTGGAATCAGGGTTGTGTGCACTTCTGGCTCTGCTCCATTACTAGGAAAAAACAATGAGCCCAACCCACCTTTGAAGGAAAAGTGGCTTTGGCCCCGATCGATGATAGAATCGTCCCTTTTCAAGCGGAGGGTGAAAGGCAGAGTGAAAATTTTTTATGATCTGAAAAGCTATAAAAGGTCTCACTATCCAGCACCTTCAGTTTTTTCTCTAGTGACCGTACTCTACAGGATCTGTATACAGTACATAACCGTTCTACGTTTTTCAAACTAGACCAATTCGTCAAGCTAGTGGATGACATTAAGCAGACTTTCCTATGAGTGAAGTGTACTATGGATGACTCTCAGGGTCGACCACAGTAGTTGATGATCTCGCCTGTTCACTATTCCAAGAACATGGCACGGAAAGAGCTGCAGTCTGATAGCTCCCATTCTTTACTTCAATCATAAAATGAAAATCTCACTTTTATTAGCTGAGCGGATGTTCAAATAAAAAGCTTAATTGTGAAAGGTATGCACACAAAATCCTAAATATCGGAGTTTCAAATACAAAGTGTACTGCCTATTTATTTTTTGTTTTTCGTCGGCTCCCTTTCTCTTTCTTCTTCCTTCTTCCTCATCCGTCACCTTTTTGTTTTACTGTACATTTGTCAACCATGCCATCACCACACTCCTATGCCGTCCCGAAAATGAAGCTATACGAAATGTTTGCACAAAAGTCAAGTGCATCCTCTTCTCAACCCTCCACCGCAGCCATAGACCAAAGCAATCTCAGTGGAAGTAGCAACATCAACAACAAGAGCTTACCCCGTGGATCTCCGAACAGCCATCATAACTTCCCACCTCACCTATCTGACTTTTTGAATTCACCACCGAATGCGCCCACTAATGATCTTGTTGCTGCAAAGCTAGAGGTAAGGGACGACCGTAGTTTTACCTTGAACACAGTGATGGAAGGACTTGGTTCGGGAGGGACATGCTGCCTAGAAAAGGTGAAGACTAACATAACCACTCTTTCTGTTTTGTTTACTATGAACAGCAAATGCTTGTAGAGCTCGATCGACTCATTCAACACTCGGGAATTATCACATTCTCTTTGCTACCGCCCAACCACGACATTTGCCTGGTGATGCGACAGATTCCTCTCCTGATTTCCCAAAGTCTTCATCCTCAACAAACCATGTTGACCTTTGTGGAAAAGATCATTTATATGTTATACAAGAGCAACACCACCCTGGCCCTGGAAGCATACACCGTCTTTTTACAATCCTTGTTTGACACCGCGCCTGAAGTTGGAAGGGAAGCACTATTATGGCTGGTCTATGCGGACGATGAAGTAAGTGTGTCGAGAAGGGATGGCACAGATACTCATGCTTGCTCATTGTCGTCTTTTGATAGAGGAAATTCAATCCGTCCGTGATCGCCATGCTGATACGATGCCAGATCTTACCTTTGGAGGAATTCGACATACAACTTGCCAAACTCATCCAAGCCAAAGCCGACCTCGCCTCTGAATTTGCCGCCGATCTGGTTAGAATCTGCCTCTTAACACCCAACCCAATGACCAATCTGGAGAACCATATTCTGACGGTGACGACACTACGACAACAATTTTTATCAGGTGAATCATCTCCAAGGTAAGGAAGAGCGGACTCCACACTGGTTGATGAAACGATGAGGACTCTAAAATGTGATCACTTAATAGGGTCACTTCATTCATACAAGATCTTAAAGAACGGGTAGACAATGTGTATCCAAGCATCAAACTGCCTCATATCAACTGCCTTGAACTTCGACTATTACTTGCGGAATGGAACCAACTCTCTCAATACCCTATAGTCAATGATACGCTTCTGGGTGGAATAGTAAAGCGGATTCTGTCAGCAACCAAGGATAACGATGGCAAGTGCTTCTTTTTACGGATGGGGACGGAAACCTGTGTACAACATTATATGATGGGCAAGCCAAAGGCGATTCAATATGTGGATGCGTTGGCCAAGTTGATGACATTTATGGTGGCTTTGGAGGACTCGCCGAAACAGCAATCGAAAATGGTCGGTCATATCATCTCGGTTATTGTCTTGGTGCTCGCTCAATATCATGAATCTATGGGTCCTCACTTTAATCAAAAGCCATTCTTCCGGTTGCTATCCATGGTTTTTACTGAACTCTCCAAATCACGGGTGAAAGCGATCGATGCTAGTGTGCTATCTTGTTTTAGGTAACACGACCTTCCCTTCCCTTTGACAGGTGACTGACTGATTGCTTTTCTCTTTATCGACTACGATTATAGTGATGCCCTGTATACACTCCAGCCTTTACAATTCCCCGGATTTGCATTCTCTTGGCTCCAACTTGTCTCTCACCGTATGCTCCTACCGCAACTCCTTGCTAAAAATGATCGATCTGGCTGGAAGGTGTATCAAAAGCTGATTCTGTGCCTGTTGAAGTTCTTGGGCCCCTTATTGGAGAACCAAGCCTTACAAACTGCGACAAAAGCCTTCTACCATGGAACACTGCGACTCCTTGTGGTGCTCTTACACGACTTCCCCGAATTCCTATGCGATTACTACATGGTGTTTGTACAGGTGATCCCTCATACGTGTATCCAGCTTCGAAACATGGTGCTCAGTGCCTTCCCCCTGGTTATGCACTTCCCTGATCCATTGACCCCTGATTTATGCCTCGGTCTTTTACCTGAATGCAAGGAAGATCCATCCATCGCCATGTCCTTTGCCTCCATCCTCACAGAACAACACTTCAACGTCAAGCTCGATCACTTTATCCAACATGACACCTCCTCTTTCTACCAGGAAGCCCTTGACTTTGTCACAACCACTACGACCCGAAAACACAGCGCATCGCCTCATGAAGACGAAGAGGAGAAGGATCACCTGAAACTACAACATGTCCGTGAAGATGCCCTGAATGCCTTGGTTTTGTATACTGCCACCCATGTTATCCACGTTCCTTTGGAAAGCAACCCTGCCATCAAGCTATACATGTACCTGGTCAATCATATGTCTCGACAAGGATCCTACTTGGTGCTTAGTGCTATGGCGGACCATCTACGTTATCCCAACAGCCATACTCAATTCTTTAGTCAAGCCATTCTCTATCTCTTCCAAGAAATGTCACAGCAAACAAAGGAACAAATCACAAGGTAAAGGGATGATAACCTATGCATGAACGAGGACAGCACTGACATCTCCTTTGTAGAATTCTTCTGGAAAGACTGATTGTAAACCGACCGCATCCTTGGGGGCTACTGGCGACTTTTATTGGACTGATCAAGGAACCTAACTTTTGGGAGCATTCCTTTGTGCGATCAAGCCCTGAAATCGAGCGTCTGTTTGATAATGTAGCAAGGTAAGCTCAACGGGAATGGTGCGGGATCCACCTTCACGGCTAACTGATATCGATGCTTAATCTTGTTGTAATAGATCCATCAAACGGTTGTCATAGTAAAATGTTATAGAATAGTCTGATCATCTTTGTCAAAAGTACCCTTTATTAATCCTTAGTATAGCCTTCGTATCATTTATTGTACATCATACATAGAATAAAACCCTAAAACAACGTTTCATTAGACTGCCACGCACCCTGTGACAGTGATCAAAACAGTAGACATGCTTTATTGATAGTGTGCTGTATACAAGGGATGGGGGAAGGGGGGTTATACGTGGAGGGAAGCTATCTATTCGCCAAACAATCTGCGCACACGTTTCAAGACGCTGTCCTTTTCGGGGTCTAAGATAATCAAAGTAAAAGTGATAACAATGAGTGGATGCTTTTGGTATTGCGTATGATCTATTACCATAAGGATGGTCCTTGGAGGGTATTTCGAGGACGGTAGGGAATGCTTGGTTATGGCCATCAATCAGTTCTCGGATATCTTCAGCGACCTAAAATGCAAAAAGCTTAACACAGCAAGAAGAGATACAGAGAGAGAGAAGGAGAAGGGGCTTACGTGTTGGTTAATCAAGATGATGGCAATATCCTTTCGTTTAGTGAATTCCACAAACTGTTCTTCGATGGTCGCTAATGGTGTTTCTAAAAGAGTACATCATGTTAGCGCGTTGCCATCATTCACCGGAAATCTCTGTTCAGCCACTTACTAGCATCTACTACAAGGAAGTTTCGCTTTTGTTGCTGGTTCACATGTCCAATGCCAGCCAATAGTAATCCCGTCACCGAGTCCTAGTTTGTAAAAGAAAACAATAGTACAATCAATGAGTCCCCTTGTCATGGTGGATAGGCCCGTTTTCCTTCCCAGCAAACATATACAAAGGACCGCATCTTTATCATTACCTCATCACCAATAACAGCCAAGAAGTTTCTGTCCTTTTGATTGACCTTTTCAGCAGACATAAAGACGTTTGATTTACAAGAAGAAGAAAAGAAATGAAACAGAAAGAAAGTCGAAACCAAAGAGGAGCAGGGCAACTTATCCAACTTTTTGGGCGGAGTTGAAAAATAAAACTCTTCGTCTCTGATTGGCTCGTTTTCTACGCTGGAAGACTAAAAGAACAACGAGACACTTTTCAAGGCTTTTCTTTCTCTTCCTTATCTTCTCCTCAATGACGACCAAGTTAGACAATGACACAAATTGTAAAAAGCCAGCGGATCTGAAAGCAGAGAAGGACAGCAGCAAGGATGCCAACTCGAACGACGCTAGTCATGCCAAGCAAACCTCAAAAGATCCCAACAACAGCAAGGTGAACAGCACAAGCAATGACACTCGCAGTACACCATTGGATTCGCTCTCTGATGATTTGGAAGAACACTACAAAGATTTACAACACTACAGCAATCAGAATAATGATCACCACCCGGTACCGTCTCTCCCTCCAGCTGCTCATCATGCTCCACCGCAAGATTCATCTGAATTACTGTCTCCCTGGTGGTCCGAAGAGACACCCGATACAGCTGCCCAACCGGAAACCGACGCACCTAAACAACAACAGCAGCAGCAACAACAACAGGAGCAACCACAACAACCACAACATCCACAGCAACAGCAACCTCAGCAGCCAGAACAACCACCTAGCCAATCCTCACCTGACAATGAATACATTCGATACATTCTACGATATAGACGCTCAGCTACAGATAGACAAGGAACCGAAGTCTGGGAAGAAAAGTGTGTGATATGGACGAAGGATCCCACCAAAGTAGAAAAGGCTATCGAATCGGCCATTGGCGGACCCGAAAAGACGACGACGACAGCGACGACGACAGCGACGACGACACCCGCCAAACCATCTTCACCACCCGACCTATCGCCATGCTCCATGATCTGCCTCTTCCGGGAAAGCCAAGAAAGGAAACGGTTGAAGAGGGAACAG
>LT554740.1:103390-117836 GCA_900079185.1 Absidia glauca
CGATGATGGGAAGGGCGAAGTGGGATATCACTGATATCAGGAAAGCCCATCATATTACAAAAGGAGTGACATAGGAAGCATGGCCAAAAACTACCTGTTCTTAAAAACAAAAAGCTGACATACCAACCAAAGAGCGTCGTATAGGCAAACTGGAAAATCGAGGACATCATAGCGGTTTGTAGGGCCTGACGAGTGCGTCCCAGTTGATGATACACTTCCCAACCATGGTGCAAGTGGGCCAGACCAAAATAAAGAGGGGTGACAAAGACCAAGTACGCAGAGGAATGGTTGGCTTGAGATAAAATGGCAATCATGCAAGATCTAAACACGTATTCTTCAGTCAAAGGGGCCTAAACAACATGGAAACAGAGTGAGATACCATTCCAACCATTTATCCAACCAGTGAACTCATACATACAAACACATAGTTGCGGACACCATGAAGGGAGAAGAGCACTTGATATCCATCCCTTTTCCAATCGAATCCATTCTGGCCAGGCAAGTGCTGATCAAAGTACAGAAGACTCAGAGGACCCAAGAATAAAATCATTGTCAACAAAAGTGGCCGGACAAGTTCGCACCACAGGGCCATTGGATCGAGTATTGGCTTGACACCCAAAAGTGTGATAATGGTCTGCATGGGACCCTATACATGGATGAAAGCAATGTCAATAATCCCACCTATAGTAAAAGACAGAGACTTACCTTTTCAACATAACATGACAGAATAAGGCAAAGAATGACGGAAATGACGAGACAAGACGATGCAACAGCCTTCATGCGTGATTTGATCACTGTGGGATGTTGACGTGAGAGCTTCAGTCCATTGTTCCTTGAATGTTCGAATACGTAAAAGCCTGCAATGTATATCAAGATAAAAGAGATACAAGTGATATTGGCAATACCACTTGGAACCATGGAGAAGTAAAAAACGAAGGAGAAGAGAGAAAGAGAAAGGAGAAATGGGAAAGCCGCTCAATTGCACCCTTCTCATTAATTTTTCAAACCCCGACGACTGGAGCAAAATTCTTAGCGTCAGACTATGCATGGTTCATGGAAGGGGGCGCTACGGTTCGTACAAAGTAGTGCGTGAAGGAGTGAAATTTATTGATTGAGAGACTTAAAGTTGAATGATACTAAGGCTAAACAGAAAGTCCAACTAGTGCGAGAGAGGGGGGAGGAGGGTCCCACGACAGGAAGAATTTTATACAAAACTCGGTGCTCATGATGGAGCTCCACCCCTGCCATCCCATTTGACCACATTCAGTCTTCTCTAATTCAGCCTACTTGTCATTCAGAAGGAAAGTCAACATCATAGCATTAGATTGTAGTAGCATGCTCACTCCTCCAACAATGAGGAGTGTGCCAATATGCATTCTAGATTTCACACCCCGACTTGGCTATAAGATTTTTTCTACCCGTCCATTACTTTTGCTCCTTCTTCCCCTCGTCATTACTTTTTTACCTCCAAAGTCATATTTTTTTACTCCACGACGACAAACGAACGGACGAACTAACGGACGAGTAAACGAACGAACGAACGGTAACTCTCCCCTTCTCACGTCATGTTCATCTTTTGCATACCATTTCTAACTTTTTGCCTTTTGCATCGTTCCTTCTTCTTTTGACACTAGATCGACTACAACGATGACGACGACGATAGGAACGACGACCATGCTAATGACGACTCCACCACTACTTCATGTCGCCCAAAAAGGCTCTTTTAAAATTTTTCAAATGTAAAAAACATGGGGAAACCCTTGAATTTTTTTTCAGGTGCACTCCCAATCCATTGTAGAATCTCGTAGTCGAAGTTACCAATAAAAGTATCCCAATTCTTCGCCTGTACCATTCCGCTATTATCACTGGTACTTTTACACAGCTTGGCCATCTTTGTCCCTCTCCATTTGCTTAGTTTTTACAGCAGTTTAGTCATTCCCATTACAACTCGTTGCCATTTACACATTAGCTTAACCACGGCCTCAAACATAGCCTGTACCATAGCTCTATAACCCAATTGCCTAAATAAAGCCTACTTGAATCATTCTTCCAAAGTCTTTTCTCTAATCCATAATCATAGGATGACCATGAACATTCTAAAGCTTAAACTACAGATGAGTAGCTCATCAATGACATCCCTTCAGACATGCTTGGTTTACAAGTTAGATTAAATCTAATGACATGTACATAAACTTAGAGGCTATCTACCCATGCCTACAAATGTTTACTCTACCCCAACTTGTAGATCAATGATGTTTCAAGAGTTCCTAGTGATGAGCTACTCAACTGTTGTTTGGTTTCTGTAGTGTACGTGTTCATTTTACGGTTATGGATTAGGGAAAAGTCTTTCGGAGAATAATTCAAGTAGGCTTTATTTATGCAATTGGGTTATAGAGCTATGGTACAGGCTATGTTTGAGGCCGTGGTTAAGCTAATGTGTAAATGGCAACGAGTTGTAATGGGAATGACTAAACTGCTGTAAAAACTAAGCAAATGGAGAGGGACAAAGATGGCCAAGCTGTGTAAAAGTATCAGTGATAATAGCGGAATGGTACAGGCGAAGAATTGGGATACTTTTATTGGTAACTTCGACTACGAGATTCTACAATGGATTGGGAGTGCACCTAAAAAAAAATTCAAGGGTTTCCCCCTGTTTTTTACAATTGAAAAATTTTAAAAGAGCCTTTTTGGGCGACATGAAGTAGTGGTGGAGTCGTCATTAGCATGGTCGTCGTTCCTATCGTCGTCGTCATCGTTGTAGTCGATCTAGTGTCAAAAGAAGAAGGAACGATGCAAAAGGCAAAAAGTTAGAAATGGTATGCAAAAGATGAACATGACGTGAGAAGGGGAGAGTTACCGTTCGTTCGTTCGTTTACTCGTCCGTCAGTTCGTCCGTTCGTTTGTCGTCGTGGAGTAAAGAAATATGACAATGGAGGTAAAAAAGTAATGACGAGGGGAAGAAGGAGCAGAACTAATGGACAGGCAGAGAAAAAAATCTTATAGCCGAGTCGGGGTTTAAAATCTAAAGTGCATATTGGTACACTCCTCATTGTTGGAGGAGTGAGCATGCTACTACAATCTAATGCTATGATGTTGACTTACCTTCTGAATGACAAGTAGGCTGAATCAGAGAAGATTGAATGTGGCCAAATGGGAGGCAATAGATGAAGCAAATAAAGGGTTGACGGAAAAATTGGCCACTTGAATAGCCGCAGCCGGGGTTTAAAATAACAGTTTGAGGCAAATCAGTGTGTCAAGTCTTGCCCTCTCTATTCAGTCTTGACGGGAATTGATGGGGGAGTGTGATCAATTAAGCCAAGGGGAAATGTGTATTATTACGATGGCCATGTAAAGATTTGACCTGGAGTCTTTCCCTTGTTGCACCACTTTGGTTAACACTCCTTCGAAAAAACAGTGGGTAAGGGTTCAAAGTGAGACAGGGGTTTGTTTCATGAACACAAACGGGGACTATTATAAGATCAGTCATTGGTCAGGTTCGGCTGGATAAAAGGCATGAGATCAACAACCCTGCACGAAAAATTTTGATATTGCAAACTCCGTTCTTCCACATTCATGCAAGTGTTTATTGTTTAGGGGAAGTGTAATTATGACATGACCCAGCCGCCTAATCGGGAGTGCTACACGATGTTTGTTCCGCCTCTTGGTTGTAGTCAGTACGATAGTGTTGGATGGCCGACGTTTGATAAAAAAGGCATCATGTCATACCTAGTGGTGGTACGATAGACCGACTTTTTTCATTTGATGATACCAACAGTTAGTAGTGGACTAGGGGTTTTATTTCAAGTAATGTAAAGAAGTATGGACTATGTATACAAGAGAGGTGGGCTACGATGAAGGGAATATATATATATAGTTAGAGAGAGAGAGATGGTAGTAGTAGTAGTAGTAGCATCAGTAGATCAGAGGCGCAAAGAAGTCATCGAAAGCAAGAAGACTCTAATACTTTAGAATGATGTAGAGGGCATGGACTACGGACGGAAAATAGGTATGTTAGTCAGCCAGCCTTCCCACTTTTCCATCCCTCCTCACCGCTGCCGTTTTTCCTTATACTTACTGATACCAGGGATGTAACCAAGACAAGTCAAACCAATGTTGATGAGCACATCACAGTTGCAACCACGTTCAAAGAAGACACCCAAGGGTGGTAAGACAACAGCTAGAGAATGAGCACAATGAACAACATTAGTTCATGTTCATGGCAATCAAGGAGTGCATGGGGTCAGCACCCGCTTACTTACCGACAATGATTTTGCAGATATCAGAACAAGTGAAGGCCATGTTTGAGGATTAGAATGAGAATGAGATTTGTTGAGGAAAAAGTGAAAAGAAAGGGAAAGAATCCATTCTCGCCGCGGGTTTTATAGTTTTTCATTAGGACCAGCCCAAGCTAAAAATAGAAATTTGCAGACCCATCGTCATTTCTTGGCGGATGTTTAAAAAAACGACCCCAACATTACAACTCCGCCGAGAGTGATCGTTTCCCAGTAAATGTGTGTAAGTATGATATCATGGATCCATGCTAAGGAGGAGGGGGGGGTTCATGCCACATATTGCCTTTCCAAAGGTAACGTATCTCCAAAGGGAGTAGGAATGTCAAAACACATGTCATTGAACCCTGGTTTTTTGGTGGTAGCAACAAGATAAAGGGCGGCATGGAAGGGGGGAGAGAGAGAGAAAGAATGGTTACACACCCTGACATCATTTTTGGGCCAAGGTTTGCATTGATGAGCTAGTTTTTTTTATTGAATCATCATGCGCTATAAAAGGGGCACAGATCAAAGTGATGTAAAAAAAGCAGGTATTTATTGTCAAGCTAAATAGTTACTACTAAAGCTAAGAGGTATAAAGTAAGAGGCAGGTATACTAGGTTAGATGGTGAATGCGTCGGGCCATCAGAAGGAGAGTCATTCGGGAGAAAGGGATCGAGAGGATGATCTGGTCCTGGTGCATTGTTCGAGATTGTCCACTGTCATACAACAGTCTGCCTTGGTATCTTCTGGCTGCTGAGCGTCGTCGGCCACATGCTTCAAAGTTGGCTGGTTGGGACATGAATCGTGGGCGGTTGGACAGATGGCTCTTGGCGTTTCCATTTTAGGGTCTGATGTGTCGCACTTTGACGATGTAGTCGTAGGGGGATGTCGATCGTCGTTCCTGTTTATAGTTTCTGAGTGTGGGGACAGTGAGACTAGATGAGTAGATGTCGGTAAAAAGGCATGTGGTGGAACTGTTGTCAGGTCGCCGTCAAGTGTTGGATGGACTGAAGATGGTGATGGACGCATAGCCAGAGATAAGGACTCCAATGCACCTGGTTCGTCTGGTACAAGAGGATGAGGCTGATATCGTGTTGTTGCTGATGGTCCTGAGAGTGATGCGTCCACTAAACAGCTTACTGGTTCCATCTGGATAGAATGACCGTAAACTAGACCAGATTCCCTTGACCCATCATGCTGCACAATGACCTTTAAAGTAGCGTCGCCATCACCGGGTAATCCCTCTTTGTGAGATTTGTCGTTAGATGTGATATTGCCGGTAGCCGTTGGAGAGCTCATTTCAATGTCGTTGCCGTCATCGCTATCGTCGTCAAGGACAACAACTGCAGGTTGCTTCGTTGTTGAGTTGCCGCTACGATTAGGAATCATTGAGTGTTGACTGAGATCCAAGGTGTCGTGTGGCGAGAGAAGTCTATCCAGTCGTTCTTCTGCAGTACAAGATGACCTTCGTCGTATAGGCCGAATTCGTCGTTGTCCATTGTCACCTTCCTTGCCAACTACACCTTTGGAAAGACCAAGTACAACAGCATGTGGTTTACAGTCACCCTTTGTTAGGAGGCGGGATCGGGATCGGATTCTTTGATTTGCTAGACGAGCGCTTTGTCGAGGGAGCTGTTGTTTTGATAGTGATGATGTTGGTTGAGCAGGCTGGCCGAGCGTAGTATTGTGCAGGAGAAGCTTTTGTCGCTTAGTCAAGCTAGATGCAGTGGTCAGACTATTGGCGCTTTGTTGATGCAACTGTCGTTTTCGTGGTCGGTTCGCAGGGGCTCGTGCTTCCATATGGTGACCAGAGAGTAAGAATGGTGAAGAGGCAGTTGCGTTTGTCGGTGGAGTGACAGTACCACTTTGTTGCCTAGAAGATACTTGTGAATGGTCCATGTCTTTGTCCATGTCTTGGGGATGCTCGAGGGAAGCGTCAGTTGGTGCTTCTGTTTGTGGAAGTTGTCTGGTTGGCGATGAGCTGGTGTCCAAAGGGAATCGTGCCAGTGTAGTCTTTTTTGCAGCTTCCACCAGTTTCTGAGAGTATCGCTGAGCACGAGGAGTATTGCAATGTAGTAGTCGCCGGGCTGATCTACTGGTTCCATAGGGGTTGAATGGAGAAGTAACTAAACAATGTAAGACATGGTTAGTTGCCTAGAATCTTGTATGTCTATCACGACTCACTTACTTTGATCAGTAGGTATAAGGGGTTGTGCAGAATGACGTGGTGGGGAGAATTCTTCTGTCATTGGAATATGGCGATTGAGAGGAAGAAGAAAGAGAAAGAGAGAAAGAGAAACCAGCGCCCTCGAACCCATTCTTAATATTTGAAACTCCGCCACACAGTCGAATGCTGTTCCCCTGAAATCAGAGTTTACCACGTTAGAACCTAAGTGATGATATCAGAAGCCATTCTATCTTGCCTGATCTTGGACTTTTGCATTGTAGTGCTCGAGATTCATGCCAATGGACGCACAACGTCTCCGAAAGACCAACTCCGACGGCATGCTACCTCGTTCTCGATCCCCACGAATTCACAGTAGTGTCACCAAAAGAGACACTGGTGTACAAGAGAGCGATCCCAATAAATGTTGAACAAAGAAAATGAAATGAAGGAGGCAAAAGGGTTAAATCCATAAAGTGAGAGGCACTAGCCATCCTCGATTCCTCCTAAATCAATGGGTTAATACAGGCTGTTCCATCTCATTGGCTGTCCTGATCGGAGTTTGAAACATGGAAAAAGGGTCGCACAGACAAATGTCGATAGTGCTTTTTCTTTCCCACTCTTTTTTGATTCCTCACTTTTCTTTCCTTTCTTTCCTTAATCTACTCATTTCCTTTGATACATACTTCTAGCCACCATTAGAACATTTCCCCTTCCTTTCCTTTTTACCCCTTCCTCCTCTCACTGTACATTGAACCGGATATGACTTGTTGTGGAAGGTAATGTCTTTTGGATCTAACGGTATCGCCCTGTACAGTGATAATGGCTCACATTGTTGACGTTTATGTAGACTAAGCAAAGTATATGTGGTCCTCTCCAATCTCTTATTTGCCGGTCTTGGTGTGGCCTATGTAGCATTTGGTGTACTAGGGACGCAAAACAAGTTCCCGGGTGCCTTGTTATTCCCTGACCTGGTATTCAAGTGTAAGTATGATAAAGCAAATCATATTGGGGCGTCGTTGTGGTACTAAACATGTAGGTGGATCTTTTTATAGTGTCAGCTGTATTAGGTGCTATCATCGTTGTGGCTGCACTCATTGGGTTTACGGCAGCCTTTAGTCGACGTCGTATCTTCATCTATTTGTACCTCTTGATCATCCTTATATCCCTAGCTGTCCAAGTAGTCATTGGCGTACAAGTATACAAAACGGCGGCAAATCCAAATCCCTACATCCTCAACCTTTGGTCAACTTCTTCGAACACACAGCGATCATCACTAGAACAGGAAGTAAGAAACATGATGCAGACAGGCTAGTGGCAATACACATGTTATGTTAACACAACACTCTTTAGTTCTCTTGTTGTGGCTATGATGGATTCATGGGCGGAGCTTCAACCAATCAATGCTCAGCTTCGTTACCACCATGTGTTGACATTTTACGATCCTATGTACAAAATGCCTTCCAAAAGGTGTACCTGATTACTTTTGCCGCCCTTGCCGTCCAACTATTGGCCATCAGCAACGCCGTCACGATGATTTGTAGTCAACATATCCATAGTGATGAATTCGAAGATGAACGTCGAGAACGCCGAAAATCAGGTATTCGATTGGACGACATGACGATGGATACACCAACCACTGCTGGATCATATAATCAATACGCCATGCAGCAGTACCACCAGGACGAGCAAAAGGGATACCAGATTGATGGCCCACAGAATAGGTATGACAGTTACGATATGTATCGACACAACAATGCTAGCTATGGATACAACAATACCAACGCCAATGCCCATGCCAATGCCAATGGTGGGGGATACAACCAATATCATTACTAGTCCGGTCCTACCCCTTCCCTGTATTTTCTTTGTCCCTCCACATACATGTCCTCTCTCATCTTTTGTCTATTACCCACCCTTCCCTTATCGTATCATATCTCATATCATATCTGTACCTCTCTTCTCTCTATTACCTTATATCTATCTATATCTAGCCAGCTCCTTTCTTTTCTTCTTTTGATTGACTTTTACATAATAAAAAAAACCCTATCCACTCTCGGGATCGATCACTGTGCCTTTTTTTGGAATCGCCATTTATAAAATGGATGTTTTCAAACTCCTCTCAAACTCCGCCACTTTTGGTCATTAAAGATTGGTAGCGGGCCTTTTGCATTCGGCACCTTTTCCTTTCTCTTTTTTCCACCTCTTCCTTTTTTTTTTATCACGATAAGACTATGGTCAGTGATGACCTCTACTGACGAAACCAAACAGAAACGAAATAAACCTTGTAAGACAAACAGCCAACTCAAGTATCTCTTTTGTTTTACTGACGCTTCATTGTTTGCTTCCTTTGGGTTAATTAGGCGAAAACTGTCGAGATCAACGACGGCGATGTATTCCTACTCAGACAACTCAATGCGAAAGGTGCACCAAGAAGAATCTCTCCTGTGTATACAAGTTTACCGTCAAGCCAGCGTCTGCGAAGAATCTTGTCCCTGTGTCCAAGAGAATACGGCTGGTGGACCAAATTCAAGACATGGAGGATGCTATGGAATATCTTGAAGACGAAATACAACTTATTCTCGCCGGTGACTCTTCCTCAGTGGATAACGATTATGGCCAGCCCGAAACAACAACAACTACAACAGCAACAGCAACAACACCTATTCGAACACTACCAATAATGACTCGACCGTACGAAAAGGAGGCAGGACCTGCTTGGACAGTGACTCTTCAACCTTCCAACACTGGGATACAACTACAGACCTCGATCACCAATAGTGGGGACTTGATTCGCTTCTTGGCTCAAACGGCTGGCTGTTTCACTACGAATTCACCGCAACGATCACCGAACTACTACTCGAATCACTCTCAGCAGACAATGACGGTAACCAATAGGATGCTTCAAGTCGAATACACCTTACGGAAAGTCTTCGGAACACCAATACAACAGCAGCACAACAGCAATGAAACGGAATACAATAATACCAATAGTCTAGTCACCACCGCCAACAACAGCATATTCTACTCATCATACGATCATACCCGACAAGCCGCTATTCTTCTTCTCATTGACAGCTACTTCAGTTGTGTCCGCGGCCTGATTCCTATTGTTGCGTCTTATTACCGCCCTCTGATCATGAAACAACCGGATTCAACGCTGGCGTATTCCCTGGCTGGCTTCATGGCTTTGTCTGCTTGTGTGATCCATGTAAACGAAAAGGAGCTGCCATGTAATCGATCTGACTTTGGACTGTCTCTGTACGAAGCAACGCAAGAGAAACTACGGGATGATCTCTTTGATGACGATGGCTCCTCTCTCGAAACGGTGATTGCTCTTCTTACCATGGCCCAAGCATCTATGATTCTCCTACGAAACAACGACACTCGGCTCTATCTTCATCTTGCCTGGCAAATGGTGCTTGCTCTTCGTGATCAGTATGTGGTTATCTTACGCCACTACCAACAGTATCCAATGACGACATCCACGACACCACCTGACTTGGCCTGTGCAGAAACGTGGCGACGACTCTTCTATGGGGTGCGATACTTGCTGATTCATGTCCGCATCATTCAAGAAGGGTCCGTGGATCTGGACTCTATTCTATCCGAAATCAATGTAGGCTTCCCTCGACCTCTCTTGTGTGAAATGGACGATCCTCGGAGAAATCGCATGGTGGACGTCTACAGCTTCTTTGTGCGCTTGGATGATTGTTATATCTCAAACAATGTCGAGACCATAGGATATCGATTGTTTGCCGGTGCCCTGGACAAGGCTTCCCTCTCTGACATCTCGTATATGGAACACCGCTTCTTCTTCTTTTGGCAAAATCTCCCTCGAGAATTCCGTCTCACCAGCTCTCCCATGGAATACTTGGATCCCACCTTGGTCCACACCTGTCAAGACCACCACATCCTTCATTTGAACCAATTCTACTACTCTCAATGGCTTACCTTGGAAATTCGATTCATGCAATCTCCCGCCGCCGCCAGCTTATTAGACACAACATTGACCCGATTGGATGGTGGCCGTGCGTTACTCATTGTCTCCATCTGTGCTGACGCTCTGACACATATCTTTCAAGTCCTGTATCACCGTGAACCATGCATGCTCGATTTACACTGGCTACTCATCACCACCGATGCCCTACGGATGCTGACTCAAACCGCCAATGACTCTGTCCGATTCCGCGCTGCCTACAACTTACAGATCTGTCTTCCCATCCTTCTCGCCCAAATGCAACCGAAACATGGCATCTCCTCATCGTCCTCAGCCTTTGCTTCAAAAGTCTATCCCGTCTCTCCGCCACCAACAATCGCATCGCCCGCCTCCACCGCATCTTTGTCTCCCCCTTCATTGTCGGGCCATGCTTCTCACCACACTCATTCTCCTGCATCAACAAGCACCGAAGCCTCCGCCTTGGACGACGAAGACGAGGTGCGCGCGCCGGAGAAATGGGCCCACCGACATCAGGGCCTCGCTACCGATCTAGATCCTTCCACTGCTTACTATGGAGAAATCAAGAAAAGCCTGACCCCTTACTTTACCGGCAAAACTGCATAGGATAGCGTAGTGTAATGTAATGTAGTGTAGTGTTGTCATCTTTGTAGGTAGTGTTTTTAGTTGTACATATAGCAAAGCGTCTGTGTTTATACGAATGAAATAAAGTAATTGGTGATCGTTCATCGTTCATTGTCATCTCTTCGGTTAGGGTCAACTGAGCATACCGCATGAAACATGTACAAAAGGAAGGTAACATTTCCATTTTGGCATGATTGCTTGGAATCGTTATGACGGAACTCTTCTACATCCGTTCCAGTTTGCATTGACTGGATTTGTCATGTGGCAGGACAACGACAATGAGTGGTGCGGTTTCATTATTGAACTCCGATTTTTCACACTCCGCATGTTAAAAAAGGTAGGCATGAAAGAACCAACTAAATTTCTTTCCTTCTCTTTCTTCTTTCATTCCATCATGTTTTCCAAAATTGTGGACACACTACGAAACACCAACAACACTAACAACAACAATACCAACAACACCACTGGCCCCAGGTATCGCAGTGTGCCAGACATCACGGTTGACCGACGATCCTCCATTGATGATGACCAAGGTGTCCATCCCAGTACAAAGCCCCGCCAAGATGAATCCATGACGCGAAGCTCACATGAAGGGGCTGCAGCAACAGATATCCAAGGCACCCCTCCAATTGGTATCAAGCCGGGTGAAACGACCCTCACCACAGACCCTGTCTACATGGACGGACGCAGGCGCTCAAGTCTATTTGGATACTCTCGAAATGCTGCCGACGACTATATGCAAAAAGATCTGCTTTCTAGCTCATGGTCCTAGTCTCTCTCTCTCTCTCTACTACTCTTTAGTATCTGTATATAACTTCCCTTTCCATATAGCCCATCTCACTTAGACATTTGTTACCACTTGTTTGTTTTATCTATCCATCACCAAAATAAAGAAAAAAAACTTGTTTGTCTTACTGATAAATCGTGTGTCTACCACTGGGTTGACGTTGGAAGGTGAGATGACTTTTTTGTTTTGGATCTAGCGCCCTTTCTTTAGACCATGGTGTGTTGTACAGTCTGTTGCATGTCAGACTAAAGCGGGATGTGAAAAGGGGACGATCAAGGATGGTTGGTTGATGGGGTGACTTTTTTTTTGCCATGCATGACAAACCTTTGACTCCTGGGTTGCTGCCACATTCATTTTCAAACCCCGCTTCTGGCCATAAAGAATCGCTCGTACGTAAATCCTTTTCTTTGCTTCCTCTTTGCTTCTCCATCACTTTTTTTCTTTCTTTCCATCGACATCGACATGCACTACGAACGAATCACTCTCCATACAACGATGGACTCAGGGTAACTCTCTCCTTCTCACCATCCAGTCCATCTTGGTCTTACGATGACTAACATTTGTCTTTTGCATCATTGTTCCTTTCTTTCTTGGTAGATCGAATGGGATGGTAACGGATATAGGCTTCCTGGCAGCAGTACTGGATGAACATGTGGTTAGATTAGTGACTGGACGTAAGGGATTACGAAAAACGTCGCTATTTTTTTTTCGGTATACTCACTTTTCCACAGTAGTTTGACTAGTCATTGCACTTTCAAAACACTATTCCATAGCTCACTCCCTTTGGATACTATCACTGATCCTTTTGGCACCGCTGACCAGCTCTCCCCTTCATTGCGTAGCTCATTACACTAGGTTAGTCATTCCAGGTCCCGTACATACCTTTGCAGCCTCCCCCATATAGCTTAGCGTAGTCTCATTCAGCCAATAAAGCCTACTTGAACCCATCTCCATTACTTTACTATCTTGTGCATGCTTCGGTTATCTCGAGAGACTGGGGCCTGCATCAAATATTGACCGATTGCGAGTCTGAAAAAGGGCGGGGTGGGAAATAATGCCGTTGAACACACATTTGACTTTTTTTTTCCAGAAACTTCCTGCTGTAAATTTCTGTGAAAAGTTGCCTGTTTTTAAAAACCGAGATGGATGACCTATCTTCAAAATCCATGTGGAACATGATGAAGTGTATATCCATCGAATGATGCCAAAATTTTAGTATAGATGTGCTGCATGCTTCTCTGAACGCTACACGAAGCCCCAAAACAGCGACTGATTCCAGTAGCTTTAAAGTCAAACATTTCAAATTGTGAATTTTTAACCTCCATTTTTTTTTCAAGTTTTGCTTATTTCTTAGAACCGAAATGGACAACCCACCGTCAAATTTGACAGGCAACACGATGGAATGCATATCTATCGACTGATACCCAGAAACAAGCATTTGTATGTTGTATGCGGCCGCGAACTCTCCAAAAAGCCCCTCAAAAGCGATCATTTGGAGTGGTATCAAAAATGACAAGTCGTCCAAGGAAATCATGCTTTCTTGGTATCAGTCGATAGATGAAAAGCACTTCTGAGTCTATGCCAAATTTGAAGTTGGGTTATCCATCCCATTCACAAGAAAAATGGGCTCCAAAAAAGTGACACTTTTCATGGGGGAATGCTACAGACAGAACCACCGGAAAAGAACCAATCTGAGTATACTGAATTTTCCGGACAATAAGTGCTGATGTGGCGGGCGACTCTCTGAGTCCCTCACTTGAGTCCCAGGCATAGCTGGGACTTTATTCGAAATGAAGATAAAACCGCCCCGCCAGGCACAAAAATGATCTTACTCTTCTCATCGGGAATCGATCGATCGGCAAAGTCCTCTCTTCTCCTGGTATCAGTCCAACAAAAAGGCACATATCAATTGCGGCTCATCATCTCGTATGGCGGGTAATGTGTTTGCGAACGTGGATCAAATACGACGCTAACGCTGATGGAACAACACAGCGATAAACGGCGCATACCTCATCAGCCTTCCGAGAGAATTAGTGCGATCAGTGGCAGGCTCCCCCACATATGGTCGATTCTTTTATATTGCACGTGCCGCCCTCAACCCACCTACCAGCCTCTGCAAGAGGTTGTTCCCGGCGATTGGCGAATGACATGATCGACTGGCGGCGAAAGAACTCAGTCCTGGTGATCTCATTCAACCTATCGTCGCTGGAAATGCATTTGTACAGGTGATCATGATGTTCAGGAAGACTTTTATACAAGACTCGGTGCTCATGATGGAACTCCACCCTAGCTATCCCATTTGGCAACATTCAATCTTCTCTAACCCAGCCTACTTGTCATTCAAAAGGTAAGTCCACATCATAGCATGAGAATGTAGTAGCATGCTCGCTTTGATTTGTTGGGGATATGCTGCAAATTGAAGCTCAGGAACACGATCCTCCTTTAACAATGTGTGTCTATGCACTCTAGATTTCAAACCCCGATTGGCTACAAGATTATTTTTTTGCCCGTCCTATTTTTTTGCTCCTTCTTCCAGCCCCTGGCGGGTTAGTCAAGTTGTTTCCTTCTTGGCGCCTCACTCTCAAGATTGCGGGTTCAAGACCTAGTAATGGCTTTCCCCACGAGGGTTTTTCAGCTGTAAC
>LT554740.1:118563-131703 GCA_900079185.1 Absidia glauca
AACGACGATGCTAATGACGACTCCACCACTGCTTCATGTCGCCCAAAAAGGCTCTTTTTAAAATTTTCAAATGTAAAAAACATGGGGAAACCCTCGCAATTTTTTTTTAGGCGCACTCCCATTCCATTGTAGAATCTCGTAGTCCAAGTTACTAATTAAAGTGTACCAATTCTTTGCCCATACCCTTCCGCTACTATCTTTGATACTTTTACACAGCTTGGACGTCTTTGTCCGCCTCCATTTGCTTGATTTTTACAGTAGTTTAGTCATTCTCATTACAGCCTGTCGCCATTTACACATTAGCTTAACTCCAGCCTTCAACATAGTGTGTACCATAGCCCATTAATTCCATTGTACCAATAAAACTTTGTATGTATGCGAAGATAGACCTTACGATCGTGTACATGTCATTAGATTCATTACAACTAGTAAACCAATGGTGTTTTAGGAGTTGACAATGATGAGCTACTCATCTGTAGTTTGGTCTTTATAAAGTAATGGTATTGTCATGGTTGTGGATTCAAGAAACGTCTTTCGTAGGATGATTAAAGTAGGTTTTATTGATGGGACAGGACTATAGGGCTATGGTACAGACTATGTTTGGGGCCGTAGTTAAGCTAATGTGTAATGGCAACAAGCTATTGTAATGCGAATGACTAAACTGCTGTAAAAGTAAGCAAATGAAGGCGGACAAAGACGGCCCAGCTGTGTAAAAGTATCAGTGATAGTAGCGGAAGGGTATGAGCAAAGAAGTGGTATACTTTTATTAGTAACCTGGACTACGAGATTCTACAATGGAATGGGTGTGCACCTAAAAAAAAATTGCGAGGGTTTCCCCATGTTTTTTACATTTGAAAATTTTAAAAAGAGCCTTTTTGGGCGACATGAAGCAGTGGTGGAGTCGTCATTAGCATCGTCGTCGTCCCTATTGTCGTCGTCATCGTCGTAGCCGATCTAGTGTCAAAAGAAAGAGGAACGATGCAAAAGGCAAAAAGTTAGTAATGGTAAGCAAAAGATGAACATGACGTGAGAAGAGGAGAGTTACCGTCCGTTCGTTCGTTTGCTCGTTCATTTGTTCGTTTGACGTCGTGGAGTAAAGAGAATGACAATGGAGGCAAAAAAGTAATGACGAGGGGGAGAAGGAGCAAAAAAATAGCACAGGCAAAAAAATAATTTTATAGCCCATCGGGGTTTGAAATTTAGAGTGCATAAGTACCGTTGTTGGAGGAGTGTGTGGGCAGGGGCGATTTTCTCTTCATTTCAAGTTGAGTCCCATCTATGACCGGGACTGAAGTTAGGGACTCAAAAAGTCCCCCGCCATCTAAGTCCTTATTGTCAGCAAAATTCACGCAGGTTGGTTCTGTTCGGATGGTACTGTCTGTAGCATTCCCCCTTTTCATGAGGGATGGTTCATCCTCTTTTCGAAAGCGAGGTTTAAAAACATTGGCAAACATTTTGACCTGAAGGACGCCAGGGACATATGGTGCCTGTATGGATAGCGTTCAAAAGACAGAGTAGTCAAGTCAAAAAGTAAGATTCGTTCATTAATACACTTGACTCAGAGTGAAATTCCTTTCTGTGCATACAATCCAAGTCAAGCCTGAGCAGCGGCGGCGGAATCTCAGTTCCTTCGCTCAGTTTCGCCCTTGAAATTAAAACGATGGTCATAGATATGGTTTCAAGTAAGTTTTATTCAGTGAATGAGACTATTTTAAAGCTATATGGAAGGGGTCGGGAGACTGCGAAGGTGTGTACAGGAATTGGAATGACTAACCTAGTGTCATGACCATCGGAATGAAGGAGGGGGGAGCCGGACGGCGGCGTAAATGGTGTCAGTGGTAGTGGGTAAAGCGTAGTAGGCAAACGAGTACTGATGTCTCCCAGTGCAATGGCTACAGAATCTACAAAGAAAAAGAAGGGTAGTGTTGCAAAAGGTAAACGTTAGTCATGGTTGAAGATGGGCAAGTTGATGAGAAGGAGAGGGTTACGCTGCGTTCGTCATTCTTGGTAGTTGTATGAAGTGCGAGCCGTTTGTGGTGCGGTGTAAAGGTTATTGAAAAGAAAAAAGTGATGAAGAAGCAAAGAAGAAGCAAAGAAAAGAATTTGTGAAAGAGCAATTCCTCATCGCCAAAAGCGGAGTTTTAAATAATGTGTGTGCTGATGCAACTGATTGAATAACGGGATCCCATATTCATGTATCTCTAACCCCACCCCCTCTTATCCTCGCATGAATGGATACCTTCGACGCTTGCATCCACTGTGGTAATGCCTTTTTAGTACTAATATTCACATATGAAGAGCAGAGGATTCACTCCAATGTCGATCTTTTACGACCCCTTTCCTCGACCGGCATTACCAAATCGGGATGATGGGCAAAGCGCAAGTAATAGGTCGTTGGTTTTGGTTTATTTGCATTGAAAGAGTGATTAGGAGAAACAAGGGAAGGAACATAACTTGAGCACCGTGGTACGTTTCTGAGTGGTAGGATGATAGTCAAGAGGGAGAAAGTTTTCTTCCAGCCACTCGAGCATTTGTGCTTCTTCGGTCACGGGGCGGGCGGTTGTGGTGATGCTAGTGGCATCCATGGAAACGGGTCTAGAGTATCTTTTTGTGGCAGGTGATGATGATGATGATGATGTTAAGGGGGCTGAGGCGGGCTCATTAGGTAGGGTCGACAGTACCTCGTAGATTGGCGCTGGATGCTTCTTCTGTTCAAGTTCATGCCAATCTAGGCTCTGGAACCAAGGATGGGCGAAAATAGACCCATCATCACTCGTCAAGCGCTTTCCCGGGGACTTTTGTAAGAGCTACAGAGAGAAGGTCAGATAAAAAAAAAGTCAAAAAGCTTGGACTCTTTTACTTACCCCAGTGATGAACTGGAGGCATTGATTCGACACTTTGGTGTAGGCATCGGTGGGAAATGTCAATGGCTGGTACATGATTGCTTTAGTCAAGAGCTCATTGGAGGGGGCCGTAAACGGGCGCTGTTTGAAAAAGTGAGTTTTGTGTGTGTGTGAGAGTGTGTGTGTATGTTAATTAAACTAACAAAAGGCTTTCATTACCATCCCAAACACCAACTCGAACGCCACAATACCAAGACTCCACCAGTCAATGGCAGGAGTGTAACCTTGTTGAGAGACCATTTCAGGGGAAAGGTAAGCCAAAGAGCCTGCTTTGGCCCATTTCAAAGTCTGATTTCTTTCGGCTAGACTGAAATCACCCAAATGGGCATGACCTTTATCATCTAAAAGAATGTTTTCAGGTTTAATGTCTCGATGGCAAACTTGTTGTTGATGAAGGTAGTGGATCGATAAAACCAACTCCGCCAGTAGTGATCGGAGTTGAAATTCTGTAAAAGGAGGAAGTGGGTGGTAGTTCAGCCAACGGCGCAAATCACCCTTGGGCATGAAATCCATGGCCATGTAAAGATGATCGTCATCTTGAAAAGCGAATCGAAGGTTTGCAATCAAAGGATATCTGAGCTCTCCCATCAGTTGTCGCTCAGCTACAATGTAGGGACCATACCGTCGTCGTATGCACTTTTCTTTGGAGATGATCTTCAATGCAAGCTGCTCCCCTGTTTTCTTATGCTGGACCAATCGTACTTGGCCAAATGCTCCTTCTCCAAGAGCCTTTAGGACATCCAGATCATCTAAGCTTTGTGCTTCTGGTACAAAGCAAAAAGTGGGTTCATGCAAAAAAAAAAAAAAAAAGTCGTTATCAGTCTCGATGGCCCAAGGATTTGAAATCCCGCCATTTTTCTTACCATCGGGTTGTATTTGATTCGAACAACAAAACCATTTCATTGTTGTTGTTGTTCAATGAAAAGAAAAGAAGAAAGATCAAAGAGAAGCCTTTTAATGTAAAAAGTTGAAACACTGGGTCGCAACTACAACGCTTCAGGTTTGTATCACCCACACGTTCTGGCGGAACAAAGTGAAATCAACAATTGTGTTACTTGCATCAAGGCTTTCACCGGGCTTACATTAAGTAATGAGAAGTCTAATAGTTGGATGGGATGATGATGCTAGGAATATGCTTTCGGGATCCATTGTCCTCACCCCCAAAAGAACGGAGTTGCTTAGAGACCCCAGTACCCAAATTATTTTAAACCCCGACCCGCTTTTCCATCTTTGCCTCTTCTTTTTTTCATTTTCCTCCATTGTCTTTTGTCCACATTCTCAATATGGACTTTCTTCGACAATTGCCTATTCATGTCTATTTATCCGGTACGCTTGCTTTTCTGGTCTGGTTCAGGAATTATGGTGGCTATAGATATCGATGCTTCATGTCCATCGTCTTACTGCTGGTGATGGCCAGCTATGGTGTGGTATCATCTCTCATTCTCCCCATCTTTGGTAAAGCTGGGCTAATAAACTATACTGTATCAAGGGGGTATTACTATCTGGGTGGCTACTTTACTGGGCTACGTGCTACTGTCTTGGGAAAAGAAAACATCTTGCAATCGCCTGCTGTGTATGTCTGCAATCACCAAAGCAGTCTGGATATCATGGTCATGGGTGCGGTGTATCCCAAGAACACCTCCATTGTTGCCAAAAAGGAACTCAAATACTACCCTTTCTTAGGATGGTTTAGTAAGTAGTGTGGGGTGCAACTTTTATATATCATCATCGAACTCGACATACTGAATCGGGTTTTTTGCTTTTCTTTACCCTATAGTGACACTAAGTAATGCTATCTTTTTGGATCGAAAGAATCGCACCAATGCCGTGAAGGAAGCTCGACAAGCAGCGGAAAACATCAACTCGAAAAAGGCAAGTGGAAGGGTATCGATCGTCGTCGAATGGTAATAACGGATGCCTTGGTTTGATTAGATCAGTGTTTGGTTATTCCCTGAAGGGACTCGTGGCCATTCTTCAGAGGTCGATCTTTTACCATTCAAAAAGGGCGCATTCCATATGGCAGTACAGGCTCGTGTGCCTGTCATCCCCGTGGTCATCGCCAATTACAACAACATCTATTCCACAAAGGCTAAACGATTTGTACCCGGGAATGTGAACATCAAAGGTAAGAAGACAGTGAACGATGTGGGTCCAGATAGTATGGTATGATTCACAATACTGGATTGTATTTTAGTGCTACCTCCTGTGCCGACCATTGACATTGGTGAAGATTCTGTTTCTATTGAAGAACTAAGTGTGCGTGTGCGTGAATCCATGCTGACCGCTCTGCACGATATCTCCCCCCACCCTAAGGACGAATAGAGACTGATGTATAGTCATTATTAGTTAGAATCTTTATACACTCATCACATATAACTCAATACTACAATAAACTATCTTTAACTGAAACTTCTATGGCCAACTTGGAGGAATTTGGTGCAATCAGATTCGGTTGGGCTTGGTGCATTAAGTGATTTGCAGCCCCTCGGATTTCCAACTCCGATTTGGCTACAAAGAGTCAGTTTCTCCGTCTTTCCTTTTTTGCTTCTTCTTTGCTTCTTCATCACTTTTTTCTCTCCATCGGCATTAGCATCGCACCACGAACGACTTTATCTCTATACAATGCCCTTGAACAACGAACGCAGGGTAAACTATCTACCTTTCACCATCTCCCATCTTTGTCTTACCATGACTAACATTTGCCTTTTGCATTATTGCTCCATTTTTTTATAGTAGATCGAATGGGATGACAACGGGTATAGGCTCTCTGGCATTAGGACTGGATGGACATGTAGTTAGATCAGGGATAGACGCAAGGGATTACGAAAAACATTGGGACACCCTCTCAATTTTTTTAGGTGCCCTCCTATTCCACTGTAGATTCTGTAACCATTGCACGGTTAAACATCACCACTCGTTCGCCTACTGCTACTACTGACACTTTGCAGCTGCTGGCCAGCTTTCCCCTCCTTTATTCCCTACCTCATCACACTAGATTAGTTTTTCCACGGCAAGTCCTGTATATGACTTTGCAGTCTTCCATTTTGTAGCTTAAACATAGTCTCAATCAGTTAATAAAGTCTAATTGGAACCATATATATGATTCTGCTCTTTTGAATAAGCTTTTGTCATCTTACTCTGATATATACCGATGCAAATCACCCGGTGCGTCTAGGATTCAGCCTGCTAGTGGCGGCGTTTGAAAACATTTCAGATTTTAGAATCTCGCTGGTTTCCGGCGGTAAAGAGCTGCTCTATTCCTCAAGCCCGAGGTGGACAACTGATCTTCAAATTTTACATGGATCAGGGTGAAATTCGTATCTATCGAAGGATATCAAGGACTACACTTTCCTATGTTGTATTCGTCTGTTAAGTCCGTACAAGGCACCAAAATAATGGCTGATCGAAGTGTCCCCAAAGGCGACGGTTCATTAAAAAAAAAAACTCACCACTCATAATATCTTTCGATAGATAGGGAGCTCAAATTGTCTCATGTAAAATTTGAAGTAAGGTTGTTGTCTATCTTGTTCACAAGTTGGCGTCCAAGAAAAAGCGGCATTTTGCATGGAGGATGGCCCTTCCTTTTTCCAACTGTCGGTGTATACTAACATTTTTCACATCTTGGTTTTACCAACCGGACATATTAGGCTGACATCAAGAGGGAAATCAATAAGTCCAAAAGCTAGCTTTAGTCGTACATTTGATACAGAGCGAAGTCTTACTGTACACAGATCCTTTCCACTCGAGTCGGGGTTTGAATATTATTCATACTTATAGCGCCCGCCCGCTCACTTTTTCGGTTTTCTTTTCTTCTTTCTTCCCTTCCCTTCTTTTAATCTGTCACCTACTCTGTTAGCCCTTGTCTATCTTACTACTCAATCCACTTCTTCACCCGCATATATACACACACTTGACTGCTTGAAGTAGTTGACTATTGCTTTTGATTGAACTCTGTAACTATAATCGGCGCCTCTGTTGTCTGTACGTGTAGTTGTGTAGTGGATCCTGCTTTTATTTCCCTTACTCTCTTTTGCTCTTCTGTCGGATACGTCAATGGGCACGACGAAGCATCGTAAAACTAGGCGAAACACCTCAAGACCAGCAGCCATCGACTTCCTCACCAACATCTCCCTCAGTAATGCTGCGAACACCAAAGAGTCCTTACCATTGTCTTCCTTCCAATACGCCAACAACGCCAACAATGATATTCTTGATGGTCCTAAATATCATGAACACCCTCTGGATCACGACGATGGCGGACCTTTTGATATTGCTGGTAAGTTCAAAATAGAACACCTTGGTAATATCGCCGTTTACTCACTTGGTTGCTATACTCTTCACTCCTTGTAAGCCTTTTCTATACACTCAAGCGACAGTAGCTCAACAGATGACGGGCAAGCCACCGTACCTATGGAACAACGCAACCATCCCTTACAACCTACTTCATCCTTCTTGACAACGACACATGTAGATCATGACACACCTCAAACAGCGACACTTCCAACAAGAAAAAAACAAGATCAGCGACGTCGTAGCTCCAGCGATTCCTCTCACGAACATCACAAACTGACGCGGGAAGACAGCGAACGCCCTATTGCATCTGAAAAAATCAAAAAGAAGTCATCGATAGCAGCAGGTGGTGGTAAAGAAGTAAGCAAACTAGCAATGTGTGCCCTTGATCATCTTTATCTCTTATCTGATTCGTTCTCAATAGCATGGTAATGGAGGTGGCAATTCAATCATGTCGGTGTTTCGATATTACACCGGAAAAATCAAGCAGTCTACTACAAACAAGCATAAACATGACTCGACCGCCACAGTACAAGTGGGATACGTGTAAGTAGTGATACTGGTATCATTTGATTCCCTTCACTGATACACCTCTCTCTACACATTATATAGTCAACAACAACTTGCCAACAATGACCATCATAAACGACGAGCTGGCCTGTCATACGCCCATTTTCTGTCACCTATCGGCACACTCCTGTAAGCACCTGTGAACTCTGTAGTATTTTATTGAACCATCTCTTTGTTTATTTGTGTAGAGACGATTCCACGGTGCAAGAACGGTTGGACGAGTATGCTTACGATCCCTTCTTTTTGGACAATGACAGCTACAACCAAATGGGAAGAACGTCCAACGCCCTTGTAAGACCAACAACAATAGTGCCTTTTATCAACTAGGGACGGCTTAACCTTTTTTTTTTTCTTTCTCTCAATAGACATCATCAAACCGATCCGGAGATACCCGGAAAGAACTGAACGAAGAGTTCCGACTGGCACATCCTGAAATCCCCACTGAAATCACACTCACAAAGATCCGATCGATCAAGTCTCATCTACTGGAAATCGGTAAAGTCATGGACCTGGAGGTATCAACCTTGGCTCATGCCTATGCGTATTTCGAGAAACTGGTGATTAAGGTAAGGAAATGGAAAGGGGAGGGGGCGGTTCCATTCATGACGCATTGGTCTTATATATATATAGAATATTGTCACCAAGAAGAACAGGAAATTGATTGCTGCCTGCTGCCTGTTTTTGGCCTTCAAGGTGAATGAAGCTAAAGGCGTCCTGTGCCATTCTCTATTGGAAGTAGGTATCATACATGACCATTCTTAGTACTGATCTTTCTTTTGCTAGGCGATCGACGACGAACTGGACGAAGACGCTGAAGACGTCCATGAACACGAATTCGCAGTGTTTGCAGATCTTGAATTCAATCTCTATATCCCTCGCCGAGAATTCATGCCCCACTTTGATCGCATCTTTAGCCTTCTTGGTAGGTTGGAATAGAGTAGCATGCAATTCTGATCGCTCACTCCTTTTTATTAGAGACGAAATCGTTGGCTACTTATCTTGGCGATACAAGCTTTTACCAAGTCCAACAACATTGATTGTGTTGGTCTCATTCACTCCCCCCTTATCATATAGTAGTGCCTTATTATAGTCTCCCCTATAAAATGTCAATTTATTCCACAACCAAGAAACTCCAGGGTCACTCCCTCGATAAAAATTTGACGATGATTTGTGTGCTATAGGTTGTATGTTATGTGTGGATGATGGGATGTATGGTACGGTTTGGGTGATGGGATGTACGGTATGGTTTGGTATTGGGTATAATTTAAAGGCCGCCAGAAGCGGGAGTTCACACTCCGCCTTGGCCACAAGAATCACTTTCCCGCCAACCCTATTCTTTTCTTCTTCTTTGCTTCTTCATCACTTTTTATTTTTCTACCGATTGCATCGCACTACGAAATATGACGATCACGACGAAAGACGACCGACGACGAACAAACGGTAAGACTCCCCTTCTCAACATCCTGTTCATCTCTTGCTTACCATGGCTAACATTTACCGTTTACATTTTTCATCTTTCTTTCGACTTTAGATCCGCTACGACGACGACGACGACGATAACGATGACGACGACGATATTGACAATTCCACCACTGCTTTAGATCACAAATTAAGGCTGTTTTAAAATTTTCTAATGTAAAAACATGGGGAAACCCTCGCAAATTTTTTTTTTGGTGCAATCACTTTCCATTGTAGTTACCTAGCCATTGTACCTCAAAAATGTCCCATCTCTTGGCTCAATCTGTGCGCACAATACTACTAATACTTTTAGCACCGATCACCAGCTCTCCCTTTCTACATTCCGTAGCTCATTACACTAGATTAGTGATTCCAAGGCAAGTCCTAGATATAGCTTAATCATAGTCTCATCCAGTCAATAAACCTACTTGAAACCATCTCCATGACTTTGATTTTTTTAATATGCACCCTGTGCGCCAGTCTTGACCGATTGCCACATACGGGAGTGTGAAAAAGGCGGAGTGTGAAATTAAGCAGGTGGGCGGGTCTTTGGCTTTTCGATATACTTTTCGATTTCCAGTTTTGTGACGAGTTGCCCTGTTTTACAAAATCAAGATGGATAACCCATCTTCAAATACAAAATCGAGCAAGATAAAACGTATATCTGCCCAAGGATACCAAACTTGAAGTATGCCGGTGCTTTATATGTCTGTGAACACCACACAAAGTCCCAAAACAGCGATTGGTATCAATGGCCCAAACGTCAGTAACTCATTCACCTAAACCCAGCATCCTTAATATCATTCGGTAGATAAGAAGTACTATTTTCTTCATGTAAAATTTAAGGTGAGGTTTGTTACCTCTTTTACGAGAAAATCCATGTTTAACAAAACAAGACACTCTTCATGGGGGATGGTCCACCCTTTTTAGCAAAAAGCGGCATTTGAAAAAATCGGCAACCTTTTGGTTTTCTGAACTGGAGGATTCCAGGAACACATAATGCTTGTGTAGATAGAGCTCAAAAGACAAATTAGGCAATTCAAAAAGTGAGATTCGTCTATTCCTACGCTTCTCACCGAGTGGAAATCCTTATTGTGCACCAAATTCAAGTCAAGCCCGAGCAGCAGCGGCAGAATCTCGGTTCCTTCGCTCACGTTTCGCCCTGGAAATCAAAACGGTAGTCATAGATATGGTTTCAAGTAAGTTTTATTGAGTGATTGAGACTATGTTTAAGCTATATGGAGGGGGTGGGGAGACTGCGAAGGCCTGTAGTACATGACCGGGAATGACTAACCTAGTGTCATGACCAAGAGAATGAAGGAGGGAGAGATGACTGACGGTGCAAAAGTGCCAGCGGTGGTAGGCAAAGGGGAGTAGGCAAACAAGTAGTGATCTTTTAAAGTGCAATGGCTAAACAATCTACTATAGAAAAGTGAGTGCACCTAAATTAAAAGCTGCGAGGATTTCCCCATGTTTTTCATAATACCTTAGTCCCGATCCCAGTAGATGTCCTTCCAGTCCTGATACCAGAGAGCCGATATTCGTTGTCATCCCATTTGATCATCTAAGATAAAAAGGAGCAATGATGCAAAAGGCAAAGATTGGTCATGGTAAGACAAAGAAGGATAAAGTTGGTGAGAAGGAGAGAGTTACCCTGAGTTTGTCGTTCAAGGCCTCTGTAGAGAGAGCGAATCGTTTGCGGTGCGGTGTTATTGTCGGTGGAAAGAAAAAAGTGATGAAAGAAGCAAAGAAGGAAGAAAAGTAATGGGGCGGCTTTTTAATTCTATATGTCGCGGAGTTGGAAAAATTCAAACTTGCCGTCTTCAAGATGAGCACCTTTTCCCCAATCATGCTGGTCATCACCTTGAATCTTGTACCGAACGTTTATAAAGTGTTTTATTCAAAAGAGGGGAAGGGAGGGGGGAACACACTATGCAAAAGAAACCTGTCAAATGAGCGGGACTAGGGTGATGTTGATTATATGATCTCAGGGGAAGTTTTTCGCCGATAAGGCAAAGTGGGTGATTCCCCCTTAAGATCGGAGACTCGACTACAATTAAAATAATGGTCCTCGTTGGCCCGGTTACTCAATGGGGGAACCACTATGGGTGGCTGTTTTCCTTTCTTATTGATTGGTTTGAGGAGTGAATCCGAATACGAGACTTGACGATCCAATGGGTGGACAGATTTCCTGATCCTGTCGTCGTTAAGTGAAGAGATGCATATCGGAGGGGTAGGTGGTGCAGAGAATGAAAACTTTGAGCCGTTTGAACGGATATCGGTCGGTGTTAATGATGGTGACGACGACGATGGTGATGATGATACTTGGGACATGGATGATTTGCTACTTTTGCGTAACAAGGACCGTTTCATTGCTTCGTTCAGCGATTGCTGCTTCAGCTTGAAGTTTTGAAAACGTGTTTTCAGTGTGCTCTTGAAAGATCGATTGGATTGAATGGAGTTTGTATCATCGTCTTCATCACTGTTATTGTCACTAATAGTAATTGGTGTAGATGAGGTATTAGGACTGTATGCGCTGTCGTCGGAGTTGAAATCTGTAGCGGTGTTGTCGATGGTTTGATCATCATTCTTCTTTTGAATGTCTTCACACAGTGAAAACACTAGATCGTTTACTTCACTTATCGTGTTCTGTCTTCTATACAATTCCAGCCTTGTGGTCATCATGTAAATCAACCAAAATAATGGCCCATAGAAACATAGCCAGCACTGATAGACATGGTCTTTCATGCTGATCATGGGCGGGGTTTGAAAAAAGGTCTTGAGATCGCAAAATGTGATTGCATACCGTGAAAAAGATTGATTTCTTGTCATGGGTATCATTTGTTATGGTAAGTGAAAGAAAGGATGAGATAAAAGAGTTATCATATATGTAGAAAGCAGAGAAGGAAAGAAACAAGATAGATAGGGGAGGAGGGGACATGGCTCTTATATTAGAAAAGCGAAATAAAGGAGATTCGAGGGCCAAGGATGGCACAAAGTCTCATGTCGAAAGAGAAGGAATGGTTATTATCATATTCCCCCACCCCTGTTGCGTCCCTGACCTACTTTATGCTTGCATTAAAAACATAAAAGCACTCTCTCTTAAGAGCCACTTTCACTTTTTCCGGCACTTTCATCACAGAATCATGAAATTAGGTATTCACATTCAATCCAGTTAGAATATAACATTGTTCAGCGCCTTCATCGGCTCGTCATCACAACCATAAATGATTTCAGGTCTTTGGAAACCCTTAAAGTGCTAATCCACATGATTGGGCGGTTTAAGCGGAGTTTGAAAAAAACGTTGACCTCCCAATCATTTGCCTGACCTGGATTCTTCCGCTTCTTGTTTTTCTTTTTCTTCTTCTTCTTTCTCTTCCATGTGTTTTGACTCATGAAGTGTTCCCTTCGCTATATCTACTTTATAGTATTCTCTCTGTACTGGCTGACTTCATGTGCTATAAACGACGATTCCTCTGCTCATCTACAAAGAAGGGAACCCACGGAAAATGAAGATACCTCACCAACACCAACACCTACCACCACCAACACCGTCAATCCTCCAACGAACACACACATAATACCCTCTACAACCACCAACAGCAATGCTACCAACGGAACTCATACTCCTTTAGTGCCACTAGAACCAGGAAAACCTTTCCATTACAACGAATCAGTGATCAATCGCACAGCAACCGCCAACATTGACTACCTATTATCTTGTAAAGTCGATGATCCCTTTTGCACCAAGGTTGAAAACGGTATCAAGATGGCCCTCTCCGAGTTTGCCAAAGTGGTAGACATCAAGTCGAAGATCATGCAAGTGGCAACACAAATTACAGGGACTTTGGTGTTTCAGGGCTAACTCTCTCTCTCTCTCTCTCTCTCTCTCTCTCTCTCTCTCTCTCTCTCTCTCTCT
>LT554740.1:131913-143635 GCA_900079185.1 Absidia glauca
ATGGCTCGTTTGGCTATGGTATACCCTCGTCGCAGGTAAAGGAATCAACTATTTGATGCACAAAGCGGGTTTTAACGATTTTGTACTATGGTTCAAGTTTATTCTACCCTTCGAAGATGGACCGGATCTTAATCATGTCTATCCTCAAGCCTTGTCAAAGCAACTGATACGGTCCTTTAATGCAAGCTCTGTTTGGTCAGCAAGTGATGTTACAATCGAACTCAATCATGATGCTTATATGCGGTCGGTCAATACTGAAAAGGCCCTCTCTATGGGATGGAATGGCACAGGTGTTCCTCCAACCGGTCGGTTTTGGTTTGTGGTAGGGTTATACATACACTCGCACCATTCCTTATAAAACTAGCTCACCTGATTTTCTTCTTCTAGAACGATACATCATACAACAACACCAGCATTGAAAAAGATCAGGTGGATTTTCGATATGTATTCCTGCACGAACTGCTCCATGGTCTGGGCTTTCTTAGCTCGTGGGCTGCCTACTTTTGGTCCTCCTCGTCCCCCTTCCGGAGGCTCGTTGAAAATGCAGTAGATGATGACTTGTTAAAGGTGATTACGCCTGGGATGCATTGGCGGGTGGAAGAAAAGGTGGGCCCGACATTTATCACAGGTTTCCAATCAACGATGATATTCGACAAATACCTCGTCAGCTACAACAACAACGATATCCACCAACCTCCAACCAACATGTCTCAACTTGGATTCAGTATGCAGAACTTTTGTACAGAAGGTGACGATCAATTCATTCTCAACTTTCTGACCGCCTTCCATAACACCTCTCAAGCCGTCGCAGCGGTACATCTTTGGAATGCCATGTCCCAGCCCAACAGCCTATTATTCAACTTCTCTACACCGCTCGTCGCCAATAGCAGCTATTTGACAGATCGATACTTGGCCGATACCTATCACAACATGACCTTACTCACGGGGGCATCCGTCCTGAATACACCATTGGAACAGTTTGATCAGACCAGTAACAGACCAAGCGCTGCCATCTCTCATGTGGATGACATTTACAACTCGACCGTGGACTTTCTCATGACACAAGGATTCATCGCTGGCTCAAGTTTGGAGGACATCACTCAAGAGATGTATCAAAACATTCCCGTCATCTATTACAACACCACTACATCAAACAACAGCATTGTCACTAATACTTACGCCTCGCCTATTGGACCGGGCATTCTACGTATTCTAGACTCAATGGGGTACTCAACTGCTTTAACGAATACAAGCTACTTGGCAACAGGCACTCGTACGGTCAAGTTTCGCTCCAAGTGTGGTGATATCAACGACAATAGTCCCTCGAAATTCAAACCATCCGAAACACCTTCCAGTAGTAATGATGCCAGCTATACCATTGTAAAACCTTGGCCACTTATCTTTGTCGTCCTGCTTTGGCTCATTTGATATTAGCTACCCCCACTCCCTCTGTAGTATAGACACCTGCATATAGTTATCTTCAGTCTTACTTGGTTCAAGGTGACCCTCTTCACCCTGCCCTTGCTATATCCTCCTCCCCATTGTAATAATAAACTTTTAACTCTGCAATTACCGTATGATGCTCGTTGATTCCGCTTCCTCTATACTCTCAAAATAAAATCATGCTCAGACTATTAATCCATTGGTACTCCAAAATGTTATATTATACAGAATATGAGTACGAATGAAGTTTAAACATGGACTCAGAACAGAAAAAAACTTCCGTCATGTCCTGTAAGTCCCTCATTGAAAAGTGCCCTGTAAAGACCTAGCAGAATCTATCAGAGAAGAGTACAAGCACAGTGCAGCTTATGATAGTAATTCATCCTTCAAAAGAAAGTTTTATTAAAATACTTTGCATAAAGTATGCAAAGGAACAAAAGAAAAGAAGCAGCAGCTTCTGATTTGCATGAACAGGGCGATCAGTACCGAAACCCCTTTCTTTCAATCTCCGCTAAACTTGATTTTTCGTTCATTAGTTTGAAGAAAGGAGACCTTGAAAAAAGTCTCACTTTTTTGGACACAACTTCAAATTTGACATAGAATCAAAAGTGCTTTTTATCTATCGACGGATACCAAGAAAGTCTGATTTCCTCGGACGACCTATCATTTTTGACACCACTCCAGTTAGTCGCTTTTTATGGGCTTCTCGGAGCGTTCACAGTCGCATACAACATACAAATGCTTGTTACTAGGTAACAGTCGATAGATATGCGTTGTATCGTGTTTCCTGTGAAATTTGACGGTAGATTGTCCATCTCGGTTCTGAGAAATAAGCAACGCTTTAGAAAAAATGGACGTCAAAAGTTCAAATAGGTCAAAAAATTTTACTTTTCCAACCCCGCCATTTGAAGAAAGGACAGACCTTCTTGTGAACGGGATGGACAACGCAACTTCAAATTTGACATAGACTCAGAAGTGCGCTTTATCTATCGACTGATACCAAGACCAATGATGTTTTAAAATTGTCAATGACCCACTCATCTGCAGTTTGGTCTCTCTAATGAACATGGTCTTCTTGTGGCATTGAATTAGGATAAGTCTTTTGGAGAATGATTAAAGTAGGCTTTATTGATGCATGCAATAGGACTAAATGACTATGGTACAGGCTATGCGTTAAGCTAATGTGTAAATGGCGATGAGTTGTAAAGGGAATGACTAAACTGCTGTAAAAACCAAGCAAATGGAGATGGACAAAGATGGCCGAGCTGTGTAAAAGTATCAGTGATAGTAGCGGAAGGGCATGGGCAAAGATTCGGTATACTTTTATTGGTAAATTGACTACGAGATTCTACAGTGGAATGGGAAGGCACCTAAAAAAAATTGCGAGGGTTTCCCCATGTTTTTTACATTTGAAAATTTTAAAAGAGCCTTTTTGGGCGACATGGAGCAGAGGTGGAGTCGTCATTAGTATCGTCGTCGTCTCTATCGTCGTCGTCATCGCTGTAGCCGATCTAGTGTCAAAAGAAGGAGAAACGATGCAAAAGGCAAAAAGTTAGTCATGGTAAGCAAAAGATGGACATGACGTGAGAAGGGAAGAGTTACCGTTCGTTCGTTCGTTTGCTCGTCCGTCCGTTCGTTCACTCGTTCGTTTGAAGTCGTGGAGTAAAAAGAATGACAATGCAGTAAAAAAGTAATGACGAGGGGAAGAAGGAGCAAAATAAAGGAAGGGGCAGAAAAAAAGCTTTTGTAGTCAAATCGGGGTTTGAAATCTAGAGTGCAAAGGCACACAAATGTTGGAGGAGTGTGTGGGCAGGATCGTGTTCCTGAGTTTCGATTTGCAGCAAATCCCTTTCATATCAGAGTGAGCATGCTGCTACATTCCATTGCTATGATGTTGACTTACCTTTTGATTGACAAGTAGGCTGCATCAGAGAAGATTGAATGTTGCCAAATGGGATGACTGGGGTGGAGTTCCATCATGAGCACTGAGTCTTGTATAAAAGACTTCCTGAGCATCAAAGTCTTTCAGAGAATGATTCAAGTAGGCTTTATTGATGCGATAAGACTAAGAGGATACATGGAATGACTAGACTATTGTAAAAACCAAGCAAATGGAGATGGACAAAGACGGCTAGCTATGTAAACGTATCAGTGATAGTATCTGAAGGGTATGGCAAATAATCGGTACACTTTTACTAGTGACCTCGACTACGAGATTTTACAAAGGAAAGGGAGTGCACCTAGAAAGTATTCAAGGGTTTCCCATGTTTTTCGTAATCCCTTGCGCCCAATTCCTAATCTAACCACATGTCCACCCAGTCCTGTTGCCAGAGAGCCTATATCCGTTGCCATCTCAATCGATCTGCTAAGAAAAAGAAAAGTAATGATGGATGTTAGTGTTAGCAATGTAAGAGAGAGGTGGGCAGGATCCTGAATAGGAGACTTACCCTTGCTGTCCTCGTTAAGGGTTGTTGTGTATCGCTTGTGTCAAAGGAGGAGCCATGGCAAATCCGATGGTAAAAAAAAAGTGGTGGGGAAGGAAAGAAGAAGTAAAGAATAAAGATTTGTGGAAAATAAGTGTAGACTTATAGACTTTTCAAACTCCGCTGACATCCCCTCTCCCACCCTTTCAAATAAAGTCAGAGAGTTAAACCTCTTTCTTCCCTCCAATTCCCTTTGCTAATGACGAATCTCACGATAGTTCATTGACCAAGTCGACTCACTTGTCATGGCAAGATATGAACAAAAGTGCTCATTAGTTTGCTCATCTTGTGTAAGAGAAAGGGGAAGGGGACATATTGATTGCTAATAAACTTGTCTTTTGAAGATCTTGGTCGTGGGGAAAAGAGCAAACGCCCAACGTTTGTTTCATTGACTGTTACAGGTAAGAAAACAAATGATCCATTCAAGTCCCTGGTACAATAAAAAACGGTTGTTTTACAAGTAGTACAATGAAGACGAAGCTTAATTAGGTGGTGGCACGCCGGGGGCTGCATACGAATCAATGCAATCGATATTTATAACTCTTGATCCTGGGAACTGTATGACTTGAATCCGGTTTTGTTGAACAAAGGAATGGATGGTATTGTAAGTAGGTTAGAGATAAGAGGGGGTGGATGGGATGGGCGAGGGACATAGGCAGGGATCATAAAGAGAAGAAGTCTCCTTTTTGTGCTGCGTATACAGTGAAAGGGGAATAGGGAAGGTTTATGGAAGATCCAGAAGATCATGACCTTTTGTCGTCTCCTTTTTAAGAGGATGCAACGCGGGAAAAACGAAAATAAAGGTTGGTTTCTTCCTCTTCTCTTTTCTCACTCTCTTTCTCACTCTTCACTCTTTTTACAAATGGTAGGGCAAGGAACAAAAACGGCTTTTTTCTGACCTGATGTTTTCTTTGGGACTCTTATTAGGCTAGCTCTATCACTGACGTTGAAATCAACCAGCTGCGAGAATGCTACGACTCGTATACCCATGGGCATGGCATGAATGCATCCACATTGGCTGAAATCTACCGCAAGGCCAAGGTGCAAGTGACCCAAGAAGAACTGGACCGTCAGGTAAGGTATCTTGTCTCAACATTAGCATACTCATATATCTTGACTGCGATATTAGATCGCCTCTGCCAGCTCAAAAGGTAATGGCAAGCTGGACTTTGATGATTTCTTGGCCGTGATGACTCGCGTAAGTAGCTTCCTCTCCAATCAGACAATATCGCTGACTCTCCTTTTGTTAGCAATACGAAACCAACGCTGAAGAAGGTGTCTCCAAAGTGTTTACCTTGTTGGATGCCGATAAAGATGGTCTGATCACTTCCCAAGATCTGGAACGTGCCATTGTTGAATTCGGTAAGTTGCCCCTCCACCCAGATATCTTTGATCTCAGATCACTGACTCTCTCTCTTTCTCTTATAGGTGAAACGGTGACGCCCGACGAATTAAAGGAAATGATCATGTCAGCTGATGTGGATGGAGATGGGATGATCAACTACGAAGAATTTCTCAAAGTCATGGTAAGCTGGGGGGTAGGCGGCGTTTGAAATATCAGGAGTGCATTAACGGACTCTCTATCATAGACCCCTTCCAAAGTCAATGGCCAAGCTCTTGTCAAGTAATCTACTTCTCTCCTTCTCTACTACTTGATACACCCCTACATGTAATGCATCATGGCAATCCTACATATCCTCCTTTTGCTTTTACTTTACAGATATACAGTTTTTGATTCTACTAATAAAAGGGCATTGTGTGTTTGTGTGTGTTAAAGTAAAGTGTAGACGGTCTTCGCCAATGAACTTTTTGTTTTACCAAGTGTACCATCATTTATCAATCAGTCTATCGGTGTAAGACCTACTGCTAGTTTATCATCAAGAAAAACTGATCGACGACAGGCAGGCAGGCGCCAGCTTCAAACCCCGCCACCCGTCCTCCTTTCTTTAAAGTGCATTTAGAAGGAATCCCTTATCAAAAAAATGTCGATCCGTTACAACGACTCTTTACATTCAAACCGAAAAGGCATACATCTATTCCACAACTACTCTGTATAGAAATATAGAAACAAGACAGTGTCATTCATGCTGACAAGTAAAAAAGGAAGACAAAAGACTTTTTTTTTTTATTTAAAGTGGATGGTCAAGCCATCCTTATCACTACACTACCTCCTTCTACCCCTTCAATAAACAAGATAATACTAATACGAAGGAGTAGGAAGGAATGTCATAAATAAAAAAACAAGAGAGTAAGTGTGAGGGAGGGGGAGGAGGGAGGGGGAGGAGTGAAGCTACTACCATGGACGATGATCCGCATCAGTCTTGACGGAAAGATCATCGATTTCCTTCGCCAGGAATCGGGAGCCACCAAATCTTGAAGTAGATGGTTTCTTGAGTGTGGAAAAGTTTGAATCGTTGGACAGTTTAGGTGTGTTTGCATAAGGATGATGACGTTGAATCATCCCGTTTCTAGGATTCATGACCTCCCGACGAGAAGAGGAGGAAGAGTGGTCTGAGTAATTCATCAGTGGTGCTGAGCTGTCGGCCATCCCTTTGACAGGGTTATCCAGATACAGGGGAACCGAAGGGTAGTCATCTCGGCCGGTGTTGGAATCCATATAGACGGGCTGAGGATGATGGAAGGCAGTGGTGTCTAGGGATTGGAAAGCTGAGGGTTGTAGAGCGCCGCCAGTAGGACGTTTCCCATCCAGTAGCGAATTATGATCGTCCAACAGAGAAGAATGATGAGGATGTGATGTTGAGGCAGGACCCAGTTTGTCAGACCCTACCAAGAGAAAAGGAGTCGGTCAGACTGTGTGTGTCCCTCTTTTGCGTCATCAAACTTACCTTTACTGCTCGTTTCAGTAGAGTTAGAGTTATAGAAGGACATATCATTGGAGCGATGGTTAGGATCTAAGAGATCATTATAGTACGAGGAAGAGGAGGAGGGACCGTGTGATGTGGAAGAAGGAGAAGAGGCGTGCACTTGATGGGCCAAACCATCCGCCCCACCTGAGCGGCCATCCATGGATAACATCGCACTGTCATGATGGTCAGTATTTGCATCGTTGTTGACATTGCCTCTGTAGGAAGAAGTATGTGGAGTGAAGAGAGGTCCTCCAGGGCGGTAACCTACGTTGCCAAGCAAAAGTAATATTTAAAACCCCGCTGATTCATGCAACTTTCGTACTAGAAGATCACTTACCCATTGTTGCAGATGATGTTGCTGTTTTGGTTGCTGCCATGTCATAAGGCGAATCAGAAGGAGGAGAAGAAGGCGGAGGCGAAGAGCCTACTCCATAAGGGGGAGAATGGTGATGATGGTGATGATGGTGATTCAATGATACAGGGGTAGATGGTGATGTTGGTGTTGTTGCAGAGGATGACGGAAGAGTTCGATCCCAAGAAGGTGGATAAAAAGGGCGGAAGGAGCCCAGGCGAGAGATAGGACTTGTCATTGGATGGCTATACAAGAAGGTTTGCGGATTATCCACAAACAAAGGGTAGAGGATATCTTGAATCTTGAATTGAGCAGACAGTGTTTTCGCACGATCGAATGTGATCCTTAATTAAAAAAAGCAGAGCATGTTAGCAAAAGACCTTGATTTGTTTTCGGATGTGGCGAGATACTTACCAGACACCTTTTAGATGCATAGCGCCGACTTTGACCACCACACGCCCTTTCTCGTTCTTCAGTATACCGTCACGTTTGCCTCTTGACATGCCTGCTACGTTCAGTAGTTTGGTTCCGTTGATCATATCATTATCTACGATGAAAGGATGAGTTGAAGGTATGATCTTTTTGCAATGGTTATGTTTCCCCCTCCCCTCCAGTTACCTTCTCTTCGAGCCACACATATCCCGTTCGCATCCACTTGAAAGCAAACAGTACGTTCATCTTCCCAAAGGGTTGTTGTCAATTTAGGTCGAGGGAAGAAGCCACGGTGAGAAAGACCATACCCGTAGGATGGTAAAGAAGGAGTGGTCGGAGTGGTCGGAGTCACTAGTGAATCCTGTGGATGATGGTGCGACGAAGTGTGGGATAATACGTATGGTGTGGATGTGAGTGGAGTCATGATACCCGAGTAATGAGGTTGTTGGGGAAGCTGAAAAGATAGACTAGTTGATGGTGTAGGCGATTCTAGGCTGTAATCATGTTCCAAGTGAGGATTCCAGGACGGATTAGATGATGGAGGAAGATCTGACGTGGCATTGTGCGGTGCATTGGAATGACTGGTGTTATCCGGAGTGCGTCGTCCAAAAAACTGATAGCCTGAAGCTTCATGTTTGCTATTGTTATTGATGCTACTGTTGTTGCTGTTGTTGTAATAGTGGCACGTTTGTGGCGATGACGAGTACATTGGAGGCTTTCTATCTGTGGCTACAGTATGAAACACAGGGGGAGGATGAGTTGACGTGACTTTTGCACTCTGCGCCAACTTACCAAAGAAGTCTATGATTCAAGTAAAGGAGAAGCAAAGTTGACTTCATGTTAAAATCAAGTTCGGAGATCATGAGGAATGCAGGGAGCAAAAGGAGGAAAGAGAAAGAGATTGAAGAAAAATCAGTTTTGGAGGACACTTATAGGCGGCGTTTGAAATCTGGTCAGACAATTTTTGTTCTTACCGTGAGATGGATGTGAGAGAGCAAGCTGAAAGACAAAGTGAAGAAGATGATGATGAAGAAAAAAGTGACCAAGTGAAAGATGAAAGAAAAAGGAATAAGAACAAAAAAAAGAAAGCGGCGTTCTTCGTTCTTAATAAACACACAGCAAGGATTCTGATCATGCTTTCTATGACATACCACAACCAATGATGATCCAAGAAAAAGTAAGGGGGTATTATGGAGGGTTGGGTGTTTGTGGGGAGGGGGAGAGAGAGGGAGAAGTTCAAGGGACTATCTTCATGGATGAAAGGGTGGGTTGTATTCACCCTTGATTCTTTCTTGCCCGTACCTGATCAGTGATCGTTTTCAAAGTCCGCGGCCATGCATTTGAGCCACATCATCCAGTTCATCTATTGTACTTTTTACCTTTTGAGCGTTTATGAATAGAGAAGGCAACGGATTGTGTCTTTAAAAGAGAGAGAGAGCAGAGAGGAGGAAAGGAATGTTAGTGCAGGGTGTCTCGATGCAGTGTCAGCTGTAATGCAACTTTTATAATAAACACACTTGAAGACTCCGTCGGACACAGGGGGTAAGGTAGGTGTGGTTTGGAAAAAGTAAGATGGAAAAGAGGAAAGATAAAGAAGAAGAAACATAAGCTAAAAAGAAAGATGAGAAAAAGGGAGACCTTTTCCCTTTCCATCCCCTTCAAACAATCCCGATCCACCTAATTCATATGGAGGATGGCCGATTTTTGCGATCATCCACTTGCAAAGAGTCCCTTCATGCTAAACCGCACATTTCCTACTCCCGCCCTCAATCATGCCGACTTTTAAAGTCCGCTTTTTATGTGATGTGAGCAGTGTCAAAATTGGCTCATGACATTCATCCCTTCCCCCTATTATTCCAATGGTGATGAAAATCCCCCTTTATCACTTATATGAGGATGATTGCATCTTTTGATGAAATGTAGCGGTTCAGTTGCCAATGGCTCTACATGCTTGGAAAGGACGTAGATGATGAGATTAACTCACATCATGTCCTCTTCAGTTGCTGTTGTTAAAAACCCTTACCAGATGATGTACTCGAAGAAACTTCGGCAAAGCAGAGAAGACGGCACACGTGGTGGCTCATTTTCTTCTTTCCTGTTCATGAAACAGGCTCCTCTACCTTATTCGTGCTGGTCAACACTTTCATATCATAGTAATAAAACTGCATTACAGTAGTGGCAAATAAGAGGGTGGAAAAAAAAAGGTTTGTAATAAACATGTTTGATGGATAGGAGCAAATTTCTACGATCATGATCATCAACACATCCGTTCTATCATATCGACACTGTCGCTTTTGGCCTCCCTTTTCCAACTCCGACGCATCACCTCACCCGTTCCCTATGCCGTCCAGGTATGGGAAAGGGACGTTGAAGTGCAAAATTAGAACTCTGCAAAGTTATTCCCGATTTGCATCCGCCCTTACATGTATCGAATGCAGTCTCATTAGTATAGTTCTTACTTCACAAAGTGATGATCTCTTTTCACTCTCTTCCAGGCGCAAAAATAAAGATTGGACTTGGCGCACCGTGTGATTCGCATCTCCCCCCCACCGAATTTTAACCTCCGCACCGACTTCAAGAATACATTTTTCGTCAATCCTGTTCCTCGCTTCTTCTTTGCTTCTTCATCACTTTTTATTTTTTCAACCGACATTAGCATCGCACTACAAACGACGACGACCACGACGAGAAACGAACGACGATGAACAACTTGTAAGGCTCCCCTTCTCATCATCCTGTTTACATCTTTTTACTATGACTAACAATTGCCGTTTACATTTATCGTCATTCATTCGACTTTAGATCCGTTACGACGATGGCGACGACGATAACGATGACGACGACGATAATGATGACTCGAACACTGCTTTATATCGCCCTTTAAGGCTGTTTTAAATATTTCAAATGTAAAAACATGGGGAAACCCTTGCAATTTTTTTTTCTGGTGCACTCTCTGTACCATAGTAGATTCCCTAGCCATTGCACTTCCAAAGTGCCCCATCTCTTGGCCCAGTCTGTGTTCACACTACCACTGATATTATTTAACACCGCTGACCAGTTTTACCTTTCTACATTCCGTAGCTCATTACTCTAGATTAGTCATTCCATGGCAAGTCCTACAATAGCTCAAAAGTAGCCTCATTTAGTCAATAAAACCTACTTGAATCCATCTCCATGACTTTACTCTTTTGAATATGTTTCTGACATGCTCCCTTTGTGCCAGTCTTGACCGATTGCTGCAATGGGGGTTTGAAAAGGCAGGGTGTGAAATAAAGTGGGTGGGGCGGGCCATTGAACTTTTTTTGAAACTTTTTCGATTTCCAGGTGTAAATTGTGCCGAGTTGCCCTGGTTTTCAAAACCAAGATGAATAACCCATATTCAAATTCGACATGAAGCAATATGAAACGCATATCTACCAAAGGATACCAAACTTGAAGTATGCCTGTGTTGTATGTGTCTGTGAACACTACGCAATGTCCCAAAACAGCCACTGATACTATAGCGCCTTAATCTAGTTGCGGCATAACAGCACCAACCCAAAGCCTGGCAGTTCAAAGTACAAATGAAAGAAGAGGGGGTTCCTGTTGTAAAGAAAGGAAAAAAGAAAGGATCAGTATCATATTATTGAAGGACGAATGCTTTCTTACCTGGCCCAAAAAAGGGAAGCGGATGTTGAAATGTGTAGATCGACTCAGGCTCAGTGTTGACTCAGGGCGTGCATAAACTCCGCTCCTACAGTGGTAGGGTCAGGGGGTCCTAGGCGTATCACTGAACTAATGCACTTTGGCACTTGAGTTTTGGCATGTGTGTTGTACTCGCTCGTTGGCTCGATTGTGCCCAGCATTAGATCTCACAATGTTGGACATTGAAGGCATTGGGGAGCATACGATCATTCCTCGGCTTAATTAAGCGGGGGGACTATTTTGCCAGGTTACTACTGAACATGTAATTGAAAAGTTGATATGTCCGCTCAGGAAATGAGCTGATAGTGTATACCATCATTCTCCCGCCATTAGATCGTCAAAAGGATGGATGTGGGCCGAGATCTGAGAAATGATTTTTTTGAATTGCATTTTGCGTCGGACTTGAAACAAAAACATGAATGGTCGCTCGAGACAAAAAAGAAAAGTTTCGAAAACTTTTT
>LT554740.1:144053-158240 GCA_900079185.1 Absidia glauca
TTTCACAAATGCCGTTGCAGCTGAACTGCGCATTGCAATGAGCTCCCCTTTGACAGACTGATTCTGCTATGGTATATGATCGTGTGCGTACCATTAGGACTCTGCTAGGCTCATTCTGAAGTGACTTATAGTGATAAACGTCTCAGGGCCAATTTAAGCGGGGTGACGGAGTTTCTTGTGATATTTTCAAGCGCAGGCACATTTGATTAGTGAGCTTTTTCTGTACGGATTCTACTGTCATGTACCATCAGATTCCTACCATCGGATCCTCCCAATGGTGACATCTTGTCTGCATGATGAGCCATTTCTCATGAACCTAGGCACGGCGGAGTTTGAAAATGCCCAGAAGTACTCAAGCGTGAGAGCGAAGGGTGATGGCCTGTGCTTGTTACCGCCATGAGCTCCACATTTCAAACTGGTCGAATCTCAATTCTGATGGGATGTGCATTCTCGTACGGCCTTCGTGAGTAGACCGTTAAAGCTTCAAGACAGGTCATTCAGTCGGCTAATGACCGTTCCACATCACAGTCTTTCACCATTCCCCCGCTTGAGTAGAGCCATGGGCTCCACATTTCAGAACGGTCGAATCTCAGTTCTAAAGGGATATGCATCCTCGTACGGCCTTCCTGAGTAGACCGTTAAAGTTTCAAGACAGGTCATTCAGTCGGCTCATGACCGTTCCACATCACAGGCCATCACCATTCCCCCGCTTGAGTAGAGCCATGGGCTCCACATTTCAGAGCGGTCGAATCTCAATTCTAATGGGATGTGCATGCTCGTACGGCCTTCCTGAGTAGACCGTCAAAGTTTCAAGACAGGTCATTCAGTGGGTTAATGACCGTTCCTCATCACCGGCCATCACCTTTCCCCCGCTTGAGTAGAGCCATGGGCCCCACATTTCAAACTGATCGGGTCGCAATTCTAATGGGATGTGCATGCTCGTACGGCTTTTTTAAGCAGATCGTTAAAGTTTCGAGGCAGGTCATTCAGTGGGTTAATGACCGTTCCTCATCACCGGCCATCACCTTTCCTCCGCTTGAGTAGAGCCATGGGCCCCACATTTCAAACTGATCGGGTCACAATTCTAATGGGATGTGCATGCTCGTACGGCTTTTTTAAGCAGATCGTTAAAGTTTCGAGGCAGGTCATTCTGTGGGTTAATGACCGTTCCTCATCACCGGCCATCACCTTTCCTTCGCTTGAGTAGAGCCATGGGCCCCACCTTTCAAACTGGTCGAATCGTAATTCTAATAGGATGTACAGGCTCGTACGGACTTCCTGAGCAGACCGTTGAAAATTTCAAGATAGGTCATTCAGTAGACTAAATGACCCCATGATCATCTCGAAAAAAAGTTTTCGAAGCGGTTCTCAACTTTTTCTGGCAGAGTTTTTCAGCAGGCTGAAAACCGGCAAATGTCGATTCAGAATTCACAAATGCCGTTGTAGCTGAACTGCGCATTGCAATGAGCTCCCTATTGGCAGACTGATCCTGCTATGGTATATGATTATGTGCGTACCATCAGGACTCTGCCAGGCTCATCTTGAAGTGAATTATAGTGGGAAAGGTCCCGGTGCCTAACCAAGCGGGGAGGTGAAGCTTCTAATGTTACTTCCAAGTAGAGGCACAATAGATTAGTGAGTTTTCTCTGTACGGATTCAACTGTCATGTACCACCAGATTTCTACCATTGGATCCTCCTAATAGTGGAATCTTGTCTGCATGGTTGAGCCATTTCTCGTTCGTGGGCCTAAACCTAGGCACGGCGGAGTTTGAAAATGGCTATAAGTAAGACGTTTTCCTCACCAAAGCCTTTCTTTGCTTCTTCCACTCGTCATCACTTTTTTTTCCCTCGTCATTTACAATGCCCCTTCCCCTCCTCCCCCTCCGAACGAACGAATGATTGAATGGTGTAACGAACGAATGACCTCCCTCCGAACGAACGAGCAAACGAACGAACGATTACCCTCACCTCATCTCAGCACCTTGCTAATCTTTTATCTTATCAGGACCAACATTTTCTTTTCGACTTTAGATTTCGGCTACGACGATAACGATGACGACTCGCCCGCTGCTTTATATCACAAGGTAAGGCTGTTTAAAAATTTTAAATATGAAAAGCAGGGGGAAACCCTTGAATTTTTTTTTTCGTGCACTCATCTCAACCATAGTAGATTGCATAGCCATTGCACTGCTGAAGTGCACTATCCCTTTGGCCCTTGTTCTTGTGTCCATCATAACTGATGCTTTTGAAACGGTTAGTCTGCTCCCCCCTCCTCCATCTCCCCTCCTCCAATTCCCAACGACATGACACTACTTTAGTTACTCTATGGCAAGTTACTCCTGCTCCTAAACTTGGAAATATAGCTTAATTATAGTTTTATTCACTCAATAAAGCATACTTGGCTCCTTCTTCATATGACTATTATTCTTCTCCTGCTACAGTAGCCTTACTCTGGAAAAAGTGGAGACTTATTTTTTATAGCATTTGCAAACCCCGCCAATTTGCCCTCTCACCAACAAGGGGCTGATTTTCTTCCTCTGTCTTTTCTTTGCATCTTCTTTCCTTCTCCATCACTTTTTCTTTCTCATCGGTTTTGCCATGGTACCGCCTCTGGCACGAACTGTATACAGCGACCTTTAACGATAAACGCAGGGTAACCCTCTTCTTCTTAGTTGTAAGTTGTATGGCAAGCTACGTAGGTCGTATGCCATAGTTCTGTGGTTTAGCTATCAATTGCTATGGTTTCCAATGGACTTCTCAAGCCGGATGAACCTCAAGTTAACAGGTAAAAGTACAGGTAATCTTCCTTTTCTCACACTTCCCCCGTCCTTTTTGTCTTGGTTTCCTGTTGGTGAACTTGCTTACGTGGAGGTAAATAGAGCCCTTTTGAACAATTCTATTGTCGTGCGTTCGTAATCACATACTTACTTTCACCTTCTCTTCCATAGTACTATACTGCCTTGCCTTGCCTTGCCTTGTCTTGAAGAAGAATACCCCTTCCTAGTCCATCGCTGGGAGCCATATCAACCGATTCAAGATGGCGCCTGTCAGACTGGGAGCCATAGCACCCGATTCAAGATGGCACCTGTCAGACTGCGAGCCATAGCAACCGATTCAAGATGACACCTGTCAGACTGGGAACCATGGCAACCGATTACATGATGACACAGTATGTAGTCTAGTCTAGTATAGAGTATAGAGTATAGAGTATAGTAGTAGTAGTAGTAGTAGTGTAGTGGTGGTTTGTAATGAATAAATACAGTCTTTGATACGTTTTTAAGCGAATACATCCGATACGAAAGAAATATAGAATGGTATGGAGCAATATAGGATAGTAGGGGGAAAGGATTGACCTTTATCACTCGAACCCGTCAAATACGGACAAAAAGACGATAATGACGGGAGTTCATTATCGTCCGTTTGCCCGTTTTTTTGGCGGAGAGGACGGGAAATGATTATCGTCTTTTTTCCCAGTAACGACGGGAATTTTTTTCACCGTGAAGAGGATGGTCTGACCTTTCTTCAAATGACGGAGTTTGACTAGAAATTTGACCTTTTTGAAAATGTGAGCTTTTGACCTCCATTTTTTTTTAAGAGTTGCTTATTTGTCAGAACCGAGATGGACAACCCACCGTAAACTTTCACAGACAACACGATGAAATGCATATCTATCGAATGATACCCAGAAACAAGCATTTTGACGTTTTATGCGGCCATGAACGCCACGAGAAGCCCCCCTCCCCCAAAAAGCGACTGATTGGAGTGGTATCAAAATGGCAAGCCATCCAAGGAAATCAGGCTCTCTTGTATCCACCGATAGATAAAAAGCACTTCCGAATCTTTGTCAAATTTGAAGTTGGGTCGTTTATCCCGTTCACAAGAAAAATGTAAGGGGGAATGGTCCATCCTATTTTTTAAAAAGCGGCATTTGAAATTTTCGGGAACCTTTTGGTTTTTTGACTGGAGGATGCCAGGAACACATGATGCTTGTGTAGATAGAGTTCCAAAAGGCAAAGTAGGCAAGTCAAAAAGTAAGATTCGTTCATTCATACACTTTCCACGGAATGGAAATCCTCATTGTGAGCCGAATTCAAGTCAAGCCTGAGCAGCAGCAGCGGAAACTCGGTTCCTTCGCTCAAGTTTGGCTCTGGAAATCAAGACATTAGTCATCGGGATGGGGTTCAAGTAAGTTTTATTGAGTGAATGAGACTATGTTTAAGCTATATCAGGGAAGGGGGACGGAAACTGCGAAGGTTTGTACAGAGCTTGGAATGACTAACCTAGTGTCATGACCAATAGAATGAAGGAGGGGAGAGCTGACCGGCGGCACAAAATTGTCAGTGGTAAAGTCCAAAGGGAGCGGGCTAAGGAATGGTGTTTTTTTTTCAAAGTGCAATGGCTAGACATTCTACTTCAGAAAAGTGAATGCACAAAAAACAATTGCGAGAAAGTTCCCAAGTTTTTCATAATCCCTTGCGTCCAATCCCTAATCTAAGTAGATGTCCATGTAGTCCTCGTTCCAGAGAGCCTATATCTGTTGCCATCCTGTTAAAATTGCTGAGAAAAAGAAGAGTAATGATGAAAGATGTTAATGTTAGTAAGTGCCAGACAAAGATGGACAAGACGTGAGAAGAATAGAGTTACCCAGTGTTTGTCGTTCAAAATTATTGTATGAATATCGAATCGTTCGTGGTACGTTGCTTATGTCGATGTAAAGAAAACAGTGATGAAGAAAGCAAAGAAGAAGCATAGAATAAGATTGGCCGGAAGATGCTTTTTAGGGGACAAGCGGAGTCTAAAACTGGGGGGGTTGAAAATCATTTGGTACACCAAGTCCCGACCCATAAAAGGGTTGACGGGAGTCGGCGCTTGAAAGAATGGTACCTGATTTGAGTATCCTTCAAACTGTCCCCAACAAAACGAGGGGAATGAAAAGTTTTTGATTGACCGGAAACCTCGGTCTCACTCCTGTTTAGGTAGTAGTTGATAAGGAAAGAGAAAGCCTCGACCTGAGGGTAGCCCTGTTGGGATGAGTAATGGTATCTATGTTTATTGTGCGATTAGATGTACATAGGAATGAATGTCTATATGATTTCTGGTTTGAATGTATGATGTAGGATATGCTTGTAGAATGAAGGAAGGAAGGTGGCAGAAACAGTTATCCCTTAGGCCTTGTTGAAGTAGAGAACATCATTCTTGCATTGTTGGGCGTAGAGATAGGCGGCAGTGGCACCAGCAGAGGCATACGCAAGCTTTTTGCCAGGGACAGCAGCAGGAAGACCGGCCAAACGAGTGAGGAAACGAGGAAGCATATTGGAAATGAGTGTTGTGATGAAGAAGAAAAGAGACAGGTGGCAAAGGGTTCCTTTATTTATAGTGAAACGCTGGTTTGAGCGTGCATGCGGAGTTCCTTGCCTAATAATAAACTTTTTCCTCGGAACTTTTTGCACTTTGATAAGCATGTGTATCTTTCAATAAGGAAAGATAGCTTTTCTAATGATAAGACTACTTGATGTCATGATAACAGTGAAGTTGCTCTTCTCCTTTCGTTCCCTTTCTGAAAGTTGTAAAGCATAGTCAATGGCAGAGGGGGCGAGCCCTCATTCACTTGGGCGGCACTTTCCCACGCTTTCCCAGATTTCCCCCTTTTTTACAGATTCGGGCGGAGTTTGGTTTTGATGATCCAGGGTCCTTTTACTTTCCTAATCTGGAAATTAGCATTTCAGTCATCCTCCAATGTCATTGGTTTCTCAACGCACACTCTTTCTTTTCTGTCTTACGTGGTGTGAATCAGATAAGAGTCACTGTCTGAGTAAGGGAAAACGGAGTAAAAGACAGGAGGGACTTGGTGTTTTACCTTGGTAGGCGGGAAATGGGTTGACATATCATCCAGAAAGTGATTTTATTCTTTCTATCATACGGACCTACATGTCCTTTCAAAGGCAACCCATCTCATCCTACACACATACTATTGCCAAGGAAGGTTATAAATAGAACCTTTATAAAGAACACGTATGATCTCACTTCCTTATCCAACAGCATAATGAGGTAGTGGCGACAATATCAGGCTTATGATAACTACATCATGTAAGTAGAAAATGCATCGATCAAACATTTGGTAAGGGTAATGCATCCACACAGACCCAGACTCTCAAGTATGCACACCAGGTTCATGCACCACATTCAAACTCCGAAATTTGTGGCGCAAAAAAATGTAAGAGGGACCCATTCTTTTTTTTCTCTCACACTCTTCTTTCCTCAATGCAATTCTTCAAACCTGCCAGCAACGGTGAAACACTTCAATTATTCACTAGTTCTCATGGACGAGAATGTTCTATTGCCTATGGAGCCGGGTCGGTCATTAGTGGTAAGCATTTTGAATAAAGATGGTCTTGGGTAATTGAAGATAAGCTCATTCATTTTTGCTAAAGGCTCTGTCATCTTGGAAACATCACAACATGTGCAAGTCCATCAGCTGAAGGTTGTATTCCAATGTCAAGTCTTCCATGACCAGCAGCTGATGACGAATCTATTTTGTGTCGAAGAGGCCATCCCGTTGAATGACCACGCTATGACCGGTAAGGGACAAAATGATGTACATAGTGCAAACAGTATCTGATCTATTGATACCTTGAAGCTTCCAGCGATAATAGGACAACGGTGGTAACAGCAGGCAGTTATTTGTACTTGTTTGCCATTCAACTTCCTCAGACCAACTATCCGCCTAGTCTCACTGAATCGACATTTCCTACTGTTGGTGGCACCCAGATCCGGTACACTATACAAGCATTTATGGATTACCCCGACAATCGTCCTACGTTGATCTCTAATGAGGCACCTATTTTATATCTTCCTTTGGTGGCACCAAGAACCGACCCCATGAAAGATCGTACGGCGACGGAGAACGACGCTAAAAACACTTACACAATGGGCGATCGCTCAGCACTTTTGATGAAGGCCAAACTGACCCAGTCTTCATACTGTCCAGGTAAGCAACATAAGAAACTGTACAGGATTATGCCATCTAACTCGTTCTTTTCAAAGGGGATGAATGTACTATTCAACTGACCACTGATAATAACACGAATACCAAAATCAACCACGTTTATGTGACCTTCATCACCCAATGCTCAACTGACCAGCACATCATAACCCACCAAGCGATTCCCGTGTCTATCCCAAAGCAAACAACCAACCACATGACACATATCTCAGTACCTATTGCCCGATCATGCTTGCCGACGTTTGACTACGACCAGCATGGAATCCAGATCCACGTGGCACATCATATCATCTTAGGATTGACACCCTCGACAAAAGACGATCAAGCGCCATCATCACCAACGTCTTCTCGTTTCTTTTCTCTAGGCTCATTCTACGGCAATTCGAACTTCTCCACCATCAAGCCTCTTCAACTGCCCATCACCATCACCACCTTACGCACATCACAACCCATGATCGTCGAATACGACCGCCTCTCACAATGGCCCACCTTTATCTCCACCTCGAGCCAGGATCAACAACAGAACGATGAAACGGATCTGGACCGTCAGTATTCAGTGTCGCCTTCGAACTCTATCCCTATGGACCAAGACGAGCCTCGTTTGGACGGACAGCAAACACATCTTACTGTACCTACCCGGTTGGCACCAACGACTTTATCATGATGGTGCATGAATTGGTCTTTAGCTTAGTAATTCCCCTACTGTACAGATTTAGCTCAAATGCCCAACCAATAAAAAGATTCCCCCCTATTTTGTACTACTCAATAGAGACGATTGTGTGTGTGTTTAAAGACTAATTGACGTGTTTTATTATAAAGAGAGGGATGCTACAAGAGTGCTTTATCTATGGCTAGATGACATGAGAAGATAGTTTGGATTGGATATAGGATATGTTGGGCACACCAAGTTCTGTCTTTAGAAAAAATCAGGAACAGTTTTTAACCTTATTTCCCAATCTGTCATGCTTTTCTTACCTTTGCGTCCGCCCTGTCTTGATTTGCCGTCCAACCGGTAACAGTACATCTATAAAACCCACAGTTCTATATAAAGGAAGAGAATGTTACAAAAGTCAGCGATAGTGTCGTTTTGGCTCTATGGGTTGTACCTCTGACCAGGATGATAGACAGGCCCAGCAGAAGCTATAGCCACACAGAGAGCAATCCACTTTGTTGCAGCCTTCGTCACGGGTAATCAAGATAGAGCAGCCGGGACATTGTTTACTAAATGATGAAGGATGAGTAAGGTGGATCAAGCATGATAACCATGTTCTTTTTTTTTTTTTTACCTATGTTTCAATTTCCACATGATTGGATCTTCATCGCTTGATTGTCGTTCGTCAATCATCTGCTGCATCTTCTCTTCACATGTTCGATCCGGGTGAGCATCATACCCACATTGTAAGCAAAATCTGGCCCGACAGGATGTGTTGGTACTATAAAAAAAACGGCATGTAAACGAGAATCCCTTTTTTGACGGTCCGACAAGCCAATTCTTACCATTCGACATTGGGGAAGAATGAGATGTGGGAAAACTGTAGGCGTTTCCAGGTTTCCGATTTCATCTCCAATAGCAGGATTTGTCGAGAGATTGCATAGACCTTGGGCGTTAACGACAAACCAGGCACATGATGGGTCACAAAGTCGAGTAAAGTGGTAATGGTGCGTTCATGTAATGCCGGTAGAGTGGAGTTGCGCCAATTCTGGTGTTCATAGATTTTGAGGAGATCCTGTATATCAGCATAGGGATGTTGTTTCCGTTGTTCGCATAATGGTGACGAAGATAAGAGATCGACAATCATTTCATGGATGAGGTTCGACCTGTAATCATCCCTACCCCTCGAAAAACTGTGAGTGATAGATCCAACCAACGTGCGCATACATTAATTGCAAGACAACAACAACAAACAACAAACAACAGTGCACTCTTACCTATGGTAGAAGAAGGTCTTGTTCCTTGTATATTCACAGGCCACTACCTCCGTTTCACAGTGCGGACAACATCTTGCAAAGCTCCGGAAGGGTCGGTTAAACTTGTTGTAAAGATCCACGATAGCATCAGGCACATACTTGCTCCATTCACTTTGCGATATATGTACTTGACACACAGGGCACTTGATCTTCTTCACCGTCAGCCCCCAAGAAGAGGTCACCACTTCTGTCACATACCTATCCACAACATTAGTAACGGTTTACATCAGCCTATTCTTATCCTTCTCCTTACCTTTGGAAGCAATCGTAGCAGTACTGGTCCCGGCAATGATCTAAGCATAAGTCTAGCCGAGCATCGAAACAGATCGAGCACCGCTCCATCCAGTAAGATAAGTCGTCTTGAGGTGAGGAAGAGGCAGAAGCAGAAGCAGAGGAGTCCATCATGGGTGACTAAGCAGTACGAGTAATGTTAATGTAAGTTAGTGAATAGATGGAGAAGAAGAAGCATAGGAAAAAGAAGAAAGCATAAATCGGTATTTGATACCAATGTATTACGAAAGGTTCTGTATGGAGCCATGTGATCAATTGATAGACAATCGAAGAGAGAATGCATATGTCGGTATGAGAAGGAGGGGGGGGATTAGCCTTACCTTATTCACAATATAACCCAAAAAAGATAGCACAATCGACTTTGAGCTGAATGATCAAGACAAGATAAGTAACCAATCTTGAGTGTGGGAGCGAAAGAGCCAGTTGACCGTTGAAGGCAAGCAAGAATGACCACATTGCACCATGTGGTCTGCCCCACTGAGTATAAAATGTTGATCCAGTGATATCCTTCCGCTAAAACAGAGAAGAACAGGATGAGCTAGCCATCAAGTATCGTTAGATGCACCCCAGAACTTACCAAAAGTCATCTACAAGTAAAATTAAGAGTATATGATGAGTTTTCCTTGATAAGAACCATCATACGTTCTTACCGTGATAGTCTAACTACATTGAGATATGCAATGGCCGATGGTAGCGATTCCGATGAGGATGTTGTCTTGTTGTAAACTAGCGAGAGCGCTTACCGTTTTCAATGGAATGGTGTGGCGGTGACCAAAGAACGGACCATAACCAAGGTCAAAGAGTTCCTACTTTATGGAAAAGAAAGTGGTGCCACAAGACAAGATGGAGTTAGTAACAGCAAAAAATAACAGGTCTCCACCTGTAGAAAGACACAGTGTGCATTCCTGCAACAAACAATGAGAAGGAGGATAGGTTCATTGTACCGATGTTTACCTTTGTGTGAAAGCACCCAAGAATCGGGAAGTCATGGGATTGAGAAAACTGCCCTTTCATCAAAAGTACAATTCAAAGCTATTGTGTTATATATAAGAGTTGGACAGCGTAGAAAGTAGCAAAGCATCTACGTTTGAATGCGAGAATGGGGAGGGAAGGAAGGAAGGAGAGAAGAAGAGAAAAGCAATCGGCTGATTTTTTTTCCCAGGAGCTTTGAGAGTTTTCCGTCGGAGTTGAATTTTAAAAATACAAACGCCGCTTTTGGTCTTGCATGAAAGAGATCGGGAAGATCCATCATGTTACTGTCCCTTCGCTGTATTATCAAAGTAAAGATTATTGCGACTATGCTGCAAAGCGAACAAGTTTGATTTAAAACAGGGAATAGATCTTAAGTGGTGTATAATATCCTGCGTTTCAATGTCAACTTGAAAGGGACATTTTTGACAGACATGTCAGAAAGATATAAAAGACAAAGTGCATGATCTCTTCCTCTATCATCCTTTCCTCTTCCTTCAGAAACCTTATTATGAAAACCACACTTGCTTTAGCCATTGCACTGGCTGTTCAAGCCGTATCAGCCGCCAGTCCATCATCATCCGCTGCCGCACCCTCCGCATCGCTCGCCAGCAAACACGCACCCAAAGTTACCCCCTCTATCGGAGATAAAATGGCCCAAGATCTCGTCGACAAGTTCGCTGTATTTCGGTGGGAAGGCAACGGCACATTTGCCAGAGAATCCTTTGCATTTGAACTGAATGAGCCCACTCGTCTCCAGGTGATTGATTTCAAACACCACGGTGATATGTTTGACGTGTACGACCATGGCAAGCTGCTTGGTAGCTCTTCAAAGGTGGTATACGACGAAAATGTGGAAACCTATGCCGCCACACCCCAAGAAGCTTTACTGGATGATCATTTCAGCAAGGGCGCATTCAGTTTGGAAAAGGGTAATCACAACATCACCATCAAGGCACACGGTCCTTATCAAGTGGGAAGCGCTGCCCTTCGATTGCTCCAACGCACCAATCTGGTCCTCGCTAAGGGTCATGAAGACGAAGAAGAAGAAGAAGACGAAGAAGAAGAGAAGGAGAAGAGCTCGGACTGGAGAAAGTCATACATCGGTAAGAAGAAGCATCATGAATATCATGGCAAGCCTCATGTGCAAGTCCGCCCCGACTTCCACGGTGGCCATGCTGGCCCCAAAACCGTCACCCACTGGAAGGTTGTCCGAGAAACTGCTATGTAAGTTGAACCAATCGATGCCGAAAGGGCTTGATCTGATCGCTTCTCTCAATTCCTAGACCCTATGCTACACGATTGGCTTTTGAGCGTGATGATGACTACTAAACGTCCACTGATTCTTCCCCTCTCTTCCATCGATCCATTCCTTTCCAGTAATAGCTAATAAAAACCCTCCGTGTCTTTATTTCCGTAACTGCCTGCCATCCCATTCTACCATGATAGTATCTCTTGATAGGTTAATTCCCCGATTCGGCGCTCGAGATGATTTGCAGGAATGAAGCGGCGTTTGATTTGCATTGTCACTTTAATGCAGACTGATCAATCTTAAATGTACCCTCGATATCTGTCAAGTGCCAATCATTCAAGGTGCTTTTCAACTTTGGAAAGCTGTAGTGAAGACTGTCAAAGTGAATTGTATTGGTATGTCTTCATGGTCCGTAGTCGATCCTCAAATCTAGGCGTCTCCACATGGAGACTTTCTATTTGAAACTCGTGCCTTTTTAAACCCCGCCTTTTCCCGAGTCTCTCTTTTTTCTTCTTCCCTTTTTTTTAAAAAAAAGTTGCTTATTTCTCAGAACCGAGACGGACAACCCACCGTCAAAATTTACAGGCAACGCTACGTAATGCATATCTATCGACTGATATCCAGAAACAAACTCTTTCATGTCGTATGCGACTGTGAACGCTACGAGAAGTTCCCCAAAAAGCGACTAATTGGAGTGGTATCAAAAATGGCAAGTCATCCAAAGGACATCAAGCTTGCTGGGTATCCGTCGATAGATACGAAGCACCTCTGAGTCTATGTTAAATTTGAAGGTGGGTTGTCTACCCTCGTTCACAAGAAAAATGCGATTCAACAAAGTGAAACTTTTTCGTCTGCCCTTCTCGAAATGGCGGGGGTTGAAATTGGAAGTTTAAGATTGAAAATTGAAAATTTGAGAACCAATTTTTGGGAAAGAATCATTTATTTCTCAAAATGGAGATAAACTACCCATTCTCAAAATTTACAGACACCACAATGCGTTGTGCAGCTAACGTTTGGTATCAAAAACCATGCATTTAAATGTTTGATGGGTCTGTGAACGCTCAAATAAGTTCCAAAAAAGCGACTGATTGGAGCGGCTCGAAAATTAGCCATATATCCAAGATAACCAGGCGCTCATGGTATCAATCGAAAGAAGAAACACACATCTGGGTCCATGTTAAGTTTAAAGGCTGGTTGTCGATTCCGTTCAAGAGAAAAAAGAGATGCAAGAAAAATGAGACTTTTTCCAAGGGGGAATGCTAGAGACAGAACCACCGGGACAGAACCAATCTGTGTATGCTGAACTTTGCGGACAAAAAGGACTGATATGGCGGGGGACTCCCTGAGCCCCTGACTTGAGTCCCGGGCATAGCTAGGACTCAATTCGAAATGGAGATAAAACCGCCCCGCCAGGCACAGGAATCGTCTTACTCTTCTCATCGGGAATCAATCGGCAAAGCCCTCTCTTCTCCTGGTATCCGTTCCAACAAAAAAAAAACACATATCAATTGCGGCCCATTAGCTCGTATGGCGGGTAATGTGTGTGCAAACGTAGATCAAATACGACGCCAAGGCCAATGGAACAACACAACGATAAGCGGCGCATATCTCACCAACCTTCCAAGAGAAATGGTGCGACTAATGACAGGCTTCCCCACATTGGGTCGATTCTTTTATTTTGCACGTGCCGCCCTTAACCCACCTACCAGCCTCTCCATGAAGTTGTTCCCGGCGATCGACGAATGACATGACCGACTGGCGGCGAAGGAGCTCAGTCCTGGCGATCCTATTCAACCTACCGTCGCTGAAAAAGCATTTGTACAGGTGATCACGATGTTTAGGAAGACGTTTATACAAGACTCGGTGCTCATGATGGAACTCCACCCCTGCTATCCCATCCATTTGGCAACATTCAATCTTCTCGGATCCAGCCTATTTGTCATTCAATAGGTAAGCCCACATCATAGCATGAGAATGTAGTAGCATGCTCGCTCTGATATGTTAGGGATCTGCTGCAAATTGAAGCTCAGTAACACGATCCTGCCCACACACTCCTCCAACAATGTGTGCCTATGCACTCTCGATTTAAAACCCCGACTGGCTATAAGATTATTTTTTTGCCCATCCTATTATTTTGATCCTTCTTCCCCTCGTCATTCCTTTTTTGCCTCCACTGTCATTCTCTTTACTCCACGACGTCAAACGAACGAACGAACGAGCACACGAACGAACGAACGGTAACTCTCCTCTTCTCAGGTCTTGCTCATCTTTTGCTTACCATTACTAACTTTTTGCCTTTTGCATCGTTCCTCTTTCTTTTGACACTAGATCAGCTACGACGATGACGACGGCAATAGGTACGACGACGATGCTAATGACGACTCCACCACTGCTTCATGTCGCCCAAAAAGGCTCTTTTTAAAATTTTCAAATGTAAAAAACATGGGGAAACCCTCGCAATTTTTTTTAGGTGCACTCCCATTCCATTGTAGAATCTCGTAGTCCAAGTTGCTAATAAAAGTATACAAATTCTTTGCCCACAACCTTCCGCTACTAACACTGATACTTTTACACAGCTTGGCCGTCTTTGTCCGCCTCCATTTGCTGGGTTTTTACAGTAGCTTAGTCATTCTCATCCCAACCCGTCGTCATTTACACATTAGCTTAACTACGGTCTCAAACATGGTCTATACCATAGCCCTT
>LT554740.1:166172-177689 GCA_900079185.1 Absidia glauca
CAGGGTCATGGATGAGGGTGCTAATTGTCTTTTAGGGAGCCCAAGCATAAGCGGAGTTGACAATTTCGAGCTGTAGATCAAACTTCAATCGAAAACTTTGAATCGACAAAGTTGCTTGGCACGCATAAATATGCATTCAATAGATACAGGGCATGCATTCATCAATAGAGCGTTCTATGTAGTTTCCCAGAACGGCGTAAAAGGGAAGTAACCAAGTATCCGTCGATGCCCCCCCCCTCCAACTGGCCACACATGCCAATTTCCCCAGGATTTCATCAAACAGTCGCTTCTTCATACAGAGCATGAACAAAAGTCATAATATATATCTGCTCAACAGTACTCTTTAGCCTCCCTTAGGCAACTCCTTTCAAAAAAATTCGAGTTCAAAACCGATGAGTTTCCAAAAGTTGACAAATTTCAAAAGCCACCTCCACTCACGTCCTTGGTGCTTCTTGCCCACATAGATCCATAATGAGTGCTTAAATAACTCTAAAGTAAGTGCCATGTTCTCTATCCGTGTCTGCACTTCGGTTGAGGTCGGGATGGAGGGAGAAGTGTGGTGTGTGTGTGTACGTGTGGGCACCTACACACTCCTCCAACAGTGTGTGCCAATGAACTCTAGATTTCAAACCCCGATTTGGCTGTATCATAAGAACTTTTTATTGCCCGTTCTTTAATTTCGCTCCTTCTTCCCTTCGTCATCACTTTTTTGCCTCCCATTGTCATTCTCTTTTCTCCACGACGACAAACGAACGAACGAACGAGTAAACGAACGAACGAACGGTAACTCTCCCCTTCCTACGCCATGTTCATCTTTTGCTTACCATTACTAACTTTTTGCCTTTTGTATCGTTCCTCTTTCTTTTGACACTAGATCGGCTACGACGATGACGACAGCAATAGGGACGATGACGATGCTAATGACGACTCCACCACAGCTTCATGTCGCCCAAAAAGGCTCTTTTAAAATTTTTAAATGTAAAAAACATGGGGAAACCCTCGCAATTTTTTTTTAGGGGCACTTACTTTTCTACAGTAGATTGCCTAGCCCTTGGACCTCCAAAGTGTCCTGTTACTTGCATCGCTTCCTTTGGACACTACCGCTGATACTTTTAGTCCCGCTGACCAGCTCTCCCCTTCCGTAGCTCATTGCACTAGATTAGTCATTCCATGCCAAGTCCTACATTTAGCTTGACCATAGTCTCATTCAGCCAATAAACGACCGGAGGTCGCGGGCGATCGCCACCAAGAATAGCTCTGCGTTTGTAGTGATAGATTTGGGCTCTGCGTTTGTAGGCAAAGGTTGGATGATGGGTTGCGTGCTATAGGTTGGATGATGGGTTGTGTGCTGTAGGTTGGATGATGGGTTGTGTGCTGTAGGTTGGATGATGGGTTGTGTGCTGTAGGTTGGATGATGGGTTGTGTGCTGTAGGTTGGATGATGGGTTGTGTGCTATAGGTTGGATGATGGGGCGTATGTTAGTGATTGCAATTCAACCGCCGCCAGGGGTCAGCTATGGAACTGGTGCTCTCCTCCCGCTCTCTTCGCTACGCTCGGGCGGTCTTCTTCCTAAAGGGCAAAGGGGTCAGCTATGGAACTGGTGCTCAGGGGTCGCGCCCCTCGGGGCGACAAAATTACAACGGTTGCTCTGGGTCAGCTATGCAACTGGTGCTCTCCTCCCGCTCTCTTCGCTACGCTCGGGCGGTCTTCACGATGGATGGCAAAGAGTCAGCTATGCAACGGCGCTCAAAAAAGTTAACACCGCTTATCTCGGGCAAATGGTGATTCAGCGGTGACCCAAAAGAATTTTTTTTCAGCCAATGTGAACCCACAAAACGGCCATTCCAAGAGCGACTTGTAGCTTTTGGGTTTTAGATAAGAATGTACCATGCTTCTTTAATAGTGAGGTAATAAAATCTATTTGAGAATCCATCTCCTTGTCTTTACTCTTTTGAATATGTTTCAGTGTCCTTGGAAACTCTGACATGCATCGGTGTGCCAAGTCTTGACCACAAGCGAGGAATCGAAAAGGCGGGGTTTGAAGACAATCGACTTTTTAGAAATGTTACGATTCCCAGTTGTTACTTTTCTGGAAAAGTTGCTCTGTCTTTCAAAACCGAGATGGATAACCCTTCTTCAAATTTTACATGGAACAAGATGCAATGTGTATATATCCAAAGATATAAAAATGAAAATGAAAAAGTGTTGTATGCGTCTCTGAACACTACATCAAGCCCAAAAACAGCGACTGATTCCGGTCGTCCCACAGGCAAGATCCATCGACCAACATCTAACATCCTTAACATGAGTCGGTAGACAGGACGCGCTTCTTGCGTCATGTAAAATTTGACGTAAGGTTTGTTACCTCTTTCACGAGAAAACTCATGTCCAACGAAAAGGGGCACTTTTCATGGGGGATAGTCCGCCCTTTTTCTTTAAAAAATGACATTTGGAAAATTCGGCTGCTTTTTGGTTTTCTGAACTATAAGGTGCCCAGAAACACATGGTGCTTGTGTAGATGTAGTTTAAAAGGCAGCTGGTCAATTCGAAAAGTGAGATTTGTTCATCCATGCTTTTGATACAGTGAAATCCCTATTGTACGCACATTCCAAGCCAAGCCAGAGCAATAGCAGTGGCCCTTCGCTCAAGTTTGATCCTAGAAATTAAGATACTAGTCATGGAGATGGTTTCAAGTAAGTTTTATTGAGTGGATGAGATTATGTTCAAGCTATATGGGGGAGGCTGTGAAGGTCTGTACAAGACTGGAATGACTAATCTAGTGTCATGACCAAGAGAATGAAGGAGGGGAGAGCATGTCGGCGGTGCAAAACAAGTCACTAATAGTGGGTAGAGGGGATTAGACAAACGAGTAGTGTTGTTTAGCAGTGCAATGGCAACAGAATCTACAATGGGAAAAGTGAGTGCACCTAATTTCGACAGCTTCCCCAGGTTTTTCGTAATCCCTTGAGCCCAATCCCTAAACTAAGTCCATGTCCATCTAGTTCTAGTGCCAGAGAGTCTATATCCGTTGCCATTCTACTCGATCATCTAAGAAAAAATGGAGCAATGATGCAAAAGGCAAATGTTAGTCATGGTAAGACAAAGATGGACAAGATGGTGAGAGGGATGTTGTTGTCCTACGTTGGTCGGTCAAGGTCATTGTATAGAAGGCGAGTCGTTCGTGGTGCGGTGTTAATGTCGACTGAAAGAAAAAAAAAAGTGATGAAGAAGCAAAGAAGGAGCAAAGGAAAGGATTAGCAGAATAAAAGTCCTTTGTAGCTAAACCGGAGTTTGAAACCCGGTGGGGGGACTGCAAATCACCAGGTGCGCCAAGTCATCCAAGCTATTTGCTCTGTCCTTGCCCCTGCGTGTAAAGCTTCCCAAGATCAAGCCATTCGAGAATAAAGAGCCCCAGCATTTGGCACCAAAGATTAGCTTTATTATTTACAAGACACAGCCAAATAAAAACTAGCGCCGACTGCGCTTAGCAGGACTACGACGGCCCCGTTCACTGCCACTACTGCGCTTAGCAGGACGACGACGGCCCCGTTCACTACCACTACTGCTATAATCACTACTATAACTATCACTACCGCTGCTGCTACCACTGTCGCTACCACTGTCGCTACCGCTGCTGCTTCCACTGCTGCTGCTTCCACTGCTGCTGTCAGAGTCACTGCTAGAGTCATCCATGCGATCCTTCATGATTTGCTGAGGGGCTGTTCGTAACCAATCACGGAGATCTTCGGTCAAGGCACCCAGACCAATACTTGTCCAATAGTTGATGGCGAAGCGAGTGTTTTTGGGGTTGTCACGGGGGAACATGCCGGCAAAGTAGTCGACAAAGTCAGGATCTTCCAAGCGAGCCTTGAGTTTCTTGAGTCCCATGAATTCGCTGATTTCTTGGAATAGGATCTTGATGAAGATACGTGAGGCGGAGGTGGTGTCGTCTTCGGTGAGGCGGATGGCGGCAAAGCAGGTCCATGGCAAAGAGTCGGTAAAAAAGACATGTCCAAAGAGCTTGGCGATGTTGCGCAGGCGGTTGGTTTCGTAGCGGTGGACGGTTTCAAAGGTTTCGTTGAAGGCTTGGGTGAAGTTGTCCATCCATACACGGCTCATTTTGCAGAAGCGTTCCGCCATCAGACCGTAAAACTTGAGATAGGTGCGTTCTTGAGAGCAACATTCAATGATCATATTGCAAAGTTCGATCTATACGAAGAAAAAAAAAAAGTGTTGTCAAATGTGAGTGGCTCAGTATCATCCCGTCCTCGCCCTGGTTGCCCTGGTTACTGACTATTTACCTCTTGTCCTTCGGGAATGGTCAATTTCATCAGCTTGTGGCAGCATTCTTCAAAGTCGACACTAGACATGACAGTTAGATAGATACGTCGTCGAAGTTCCACCACGTCAGCGCCAGTTTCGTCACGGATATCCATGGCACCATCGTCTTCTTCTTCACTGTCGCTTTCTTCCTCAGATCCACTGTCGCTATCGCCGCTTTCGGAATCAGCATCAGATCCATCACCCAGGATTTCGGTCTTGATTGTCGCATACTTGTCCTCGTTTTCTTCATAGTTGGGATCGTATTTAAATATGTTGAGTTCGTCCTCCACATCGAGATCTTCGTCGTCAAGGGCGATTTGGTGTGTGATTTGGTCGTCTTCTTCTACCAAGTCCAGATCGGTGACGATGGGTTGATTGTCCTTGTATTTGTCTTTGCGCACCTGGAAGAGCACTTCGATCATGTATTGCACCCGCTTGTCAATGTCGCCTTCGTGGAGAATGGATCGGAATCGTTCAAAGATACCATTGTCGACCTTGGGATTCACCGCAGCGAGATGAGCGCCTACTTCACGCATAAACCCAACAGCTATTTCCACAGAGTCATCGGTAGGTCGTTCCAGCATGAGGAAAAGCATTTGCATGGCGAGGATTTCCTGGACAACAAGTTGATTTGTAAGATGGGCAATGAAGCGACATGCTGCCAAACAAGCAGTCTAGTCAAAGAGAAAGAGTCGTCGAGTGAGTAATGAGACAAGACATGGTTATTATAAGGGCCCTGATATTTACATACCTTATCATTTCGACGGAAGGATCGACGGAATTGTATAACCAATCGAGTAACAAGAAGACCGCCTACAGAGGGCAGCTTTGTATTGATCACCCCCACCAAACTGGCATAGATAGGAGTAAAAGGTATACTGGCGGATTGGGCTTTCATGATACTCTTGCAAAACAGACCACGACCACGGACAAGATTTTCACCAAACAGTTCGGGGACAATCATCTTGATGTTCGCCATGTTGACCTTGTTGATGAGACCATTGATGGACTTTTTCAGAGCCTCCCAGGTCATGCGTTGGTAATCTTCGCTGGACTTGTCGTTGAGGTTTTGTTGTAATTGGCGTAGACGGTGGGGAGGAATGTAGGCGCCACCGGCTCGAGTAAGCTTTAAGGAATCCGCTTGTCGAGAAGTACCAACAGCTGTATGGGCCATGTTGTATGAGAGATCAAAAGAAGAGGATAGATGGAAGGGAGAGCAAGAAAACAAAAGAATTCGTCGGGCGCTGATTAGAAAAGCCTTTTTTAAGGTGACGCGGAGCGGGATTTCTATTGGTGCGGTGTTTGAACATTGCCGCTCTACCACATTGCCAAAAGAATTTATCTCTTTTCTTCTCTCTTCCTTCTTTTTGATCTCACACAATGGATTCTAATTGGCGCACTGAATTGGCGTTAAGCAAACAACAGCAAGAAGAAAAGCGGGAGAAGACGCTTGGAATTCAACGTGAACCGCCTCTCGATACCACTAACTACCTTCACAATCTCAAAGTACGACTTGCGCGCCTGAAAAAGTACTCACCTGTTGTCGCTCCCAACAACATTACCGTCAACTTCCGCACTCGTCGCAATCGGCACAGAAATGAAGACGATCTCGACGACAATCTATCGGTCATCTCTAGAAAAAGCAGACAGTCATTCGGACGGTTCGAGCGGCTCAATAGGCGCAATCCACTTCCATCCTCCAGTCAACACCAACTTTTTAGCGAACCGAAACCAAAGCCTAACAGTCAACCATTACAATCGCAGCAAAGTCTTGGCCAACGGAGGATCAATCAACAATCAACATTACAGCATAATCTTGAACAACAAAGTCTCAGTCAACAGCCGCCATCACAGCAAAGTCTCAGTCAACGACCGCCACCACAGCAAAGTCTCAGTCAACCACCACTACCACAGCAAAGGCTCGAACAACACACACTCACCAAGGAGGCATTGCGGCGGCAACAATTTCTTTATACCCAGCCATCGGCCCAGTCATCGACCCAGGCCGTTTCTCAGGAACCATCAAGCCCTACTATGGATTGGGAAAAACTCGCTGATGATCCATCACCACCTCCGACAGCCCCTTCGAAAGTATCTCCTCCTGCTGCTTTAGATAATAATAAGGGCCCCGGAAGCACCAGCATCAATAACAGCAACGACAACACCGAATGGCAGACGATCAGTAACCTCGATGAACAAGGAAAGCAACCACAGACGGCCACTACCAATGGGGAGGATGATTCTAGGAAAAAGCCCTCTGTAGTCCCCAAACGGTAAGAGAAAAAGGCAGGGCGGGGGTAACTAATAGATGGATGACACTGACACTTGGTTGTTTATATAGAACCAAGGAACAACAGCGACACTACACAACTGAAGAAAAAGGCAAGGCCAAGGCTGACACGACGAAGGATATCTCATCACCACCATTGAAATCAGCCCCTGGAAAACCCTCTGTCACTTTCCAAGATTTACCTCGACCCAACGAACAGCGAGCTTCCTCCTCCAAAAGCCAGCAAGCCCCTACTCTGGACCGCACTGACGAAGCTATCGACGGATTTGTCTACGAAGATGACGGTATGGATATCGATTACGCCAGTGACCATGATGACCTCCCGATCGTCCATGAACCCATGTCCTTCGACAAACCGCCAAGGTGAGGAACGGATAGTAAAAAGAGAGAGAATCATCACAAACGTATGCTGACTTGTTTCTTATAGACATCATACGAATCGAATTGACGCACATGCAAACTTGACAAGGAAACTGATGGGTGGAAAATCAAGGTAATAGTAGTCAGTTTGTGACCCACTTTACTAAACGACATTGTGGTTTGCTGTTGTAGTGTGAAAAGTAAAACGATACAAACTTCCACTCTTAAATCGCTCTTCCTCTCTGGTCTTCCTCCTGGTACTGTCCTGAAACAAAATGCAATGTCTGCGGTGGAAAAAGCGTAAGTGGGGGAATATGGAGTGGATGAATGATATTGAACTCCCCCCTTTTTTGTTATGACATCAGGGCTGAGTGTTACCTAGACCAGATGTGCAATGACCTGACTGCCTACGCCGATCATGCTGGAGATACTGTCGTTGACAATAAGGAAGTCGAATTGCTGATGCTTAGGTAAGGGGAAAAAAAGAAAAGGCTGCTCTTTGTGACGCTAACGTCTGCTTTGTTTCTAGACAGCGGCTCTTGAAAGGGGATACTGATTTGGAAGCGTTGGCCTACGAACATCTACCAAGAGAATACTGGGATCAGATCTGTGTATCAGCCATGGGTAATAACTACTTGTATCCAAGGCCTAGATAGTATAGATCATACATACACACAACAATAAAGGTTACCATACAATGCATAATCAGGGGGAGGATAGGGGGTCGCTTAATTTAAACCCCGACTGTCGACTTTTTTTTTACTTTTGGGTGCGCGGCGGCGCGGTGGATATTTTCCCTCTCTTTCGGTCTCTCACAACTATTCTTCTACTCCATGCCGCCCAAAAAGATATCTCGAACGATCTACCTCCTATTTACAAAGCAACATGGTCTTCATGTCCAAACAGATGCCGTGCGTTACCTTGAAGACATTCTCAAAGACGATCCCGATCATGCCACCTCTTTAGACAAGATTCTGAAAGCCTATAGGAAATGGAATGCAGGTACTGTAGCGCTATAGAAAAGTCCCTTTTAACACAGTCTTCTCTCTGATATAGATCAATCGGCTGTGATTGTGGACAAGGCCTCCCTGGAACTCATTGTCCATTCCCTCCAAACCGAAGCAGCAGCAGCCACTGTCAAGACACCCTTCCAAAAGGATTACGATCTTCAAGATTCTCTTCAGGTCATGACTATCCAGGAACCAGCTGAAGCGATCGATGTGACCCAACACTTCCATGTGGCGGATGCTTTCAAGATGCCCCGTCTTCAATATGACTATCATCGAAAGGTGTTTCTAACGTAAGTGAGAAGGGTGGCATTCTAGAACTGATAGACTTACCCTCCCCTTGGTTATAAGGTCACCCCATCCCACCACTTTGTTAGGCACGGCAACAGACAAGGCAGAAATGTATAGGGATAGAATGAACCTCGTCAAGCAACGGCTCTTACGCAACGAACAGTTTTGTCCTTCATCAATGCATTTGGATAAGGAGTCATATATCAAGGTAAGAGGACAAAGCAAAGCAGAAACCACATCCCACACTCACTCTCTTTTGGTTAGATCACACCTATCAAAGCCCTCATGGGCCGGGAAGCCCAAGTATTCACGATATTTGGCATGATGACTCAATTGGATGAAGGCAAGATATTCCTGGAGGATGAAGATGCTCATATTGAACTGAATCTGGAAGCGGTGGTAAAGGGAATACCTCATAGTTGAACTTTTGATCAAGTTACTCACTACTTTCAATATTCTATTGACAGACATTTGGAAGCGGGTTATTCACGGATGGCGCCTATGTCATCGTCACTGGAATCTATGGTGAAGATCAGATCTTTCAAGGTCAAAGTATTGGATTTCCACCGGCAGAACCCCGAATTATGACCGAGTAAGTATACGTATATGTAGTCCTTGACGTTTTACTCACTCATGTCCTTGTAGCACACTATTCCCGCATGTTGACTTTACTGGTTTACCCAAGATCATGGTGGATGAAGTAAGCAAGTCCCCACGCTACAACCTTTTTTGTCATTGATCTGACATCCTATTTAATAGACACAACTCAAGCTTGAAGAAACCAACAACGACAAGGTCTCCTTCGTCATGATCTCTGATCTCTCCTTGGATCAACCAAAGGTAAGATAGTGCCCAAACCCTTCTTCGCTTTACTCACCCCCCTCACTTTTTCAGGCAATGAACGCCTTGCGCAGGATCTTTGAACGATACAACGACCAAACAATCCCGCTCGCCTTTATCTTGATCGGCAACTTTTCTAGTGAAGCCAATATATCCACCGGGATAGAAGCGACTCGATACAAAGGTAAAATCCATTGAATTACCATCTATTGCCCAGCACAACTGATTCTCGTGATGATTAGATAATTTTACTGCCCTGGCCGAAATGATTGCCGAGTTTCCCTCGATAGCGACACATTCCAACTTTGTCCTTGTACCTGGCTCACGTGACCCATGGGGTGGGAACATCCTTCCACAGCCCTGTATTCCTGACCTCTTCACCTCTCGAATGCGACAAAAGGTGAAACGACTGACGTTTGCTACAAACCCGTGCAGGTAAAACCATGCTATTAAGAGTTACACAGGGCCTGACTAACTAGAAATGATCATCTGTTTGTAGAATCCGATACTGCACCCAAGACATTGTCATCTTTAGAGAGGACCTCCTCAACCGATTATGGCGAAACGTCCTCTTGAATCCAAACACATTTGAAGAACCAGAGCCGGTGAAACATGTAAGTGAATGTGACACCTCTTTGTAACAGCGCACTCATCTTTTTTCTCTTGTTGCATAGATGGTCCGAACAGTCTTGGATCAGGGCCACCTTTGTCCTTTACCCCTGGCGGTGCGACCCACTTATTGGAGCCATGACCATGCCTTGCGGATTTACCCATCACCTCAAGCAGTAAGTATGATCCTCTCCCCCCTTTAAAAAGGTATTTACCATCCTCTTTTGTGCATAGCTCGTCCTTGCTGATCAATGTGAAAACTTTGCCATCAACTACGAAGGCACACATTGTCTTAACCCTGGTAGCTTTGTCAATTCCGATTACGCTTACACCGTGTATTACCCAAGCAAAGGGGTATCGGAACGATGGTAAGTCATGTAGTGTGTATTTGATCTCTCCTGACCCTTATCTTGTCTTTATTAGCTTCGCCAACGAATACTGATTACACCACGCCTGCATTCTCTCCATCATTTGTACATTATAGAACAGCCTCTGTTTCCAATAAAAACCAATCCATCACAAGCCAAATTGAAAAAAAGGGGGGATGATCTTCTTTTTGAAACTCCGATGTGTGGGGCATGATAAAGAAAAGGTGGGTCTTTTTTTGTATTTCCTTCTTCTTTCCTTTTTGATTACCATGACTAGTACCATTCCTTCCCATTACTCCAATCGCCATGTCCAGCAGCGCTACAACAAAGCATTACAGATTGTCCAGCATCTGTCCGTCTCCAGTTTCCAGCCTACAAAGGATCAAAAGCTACAGGTAAATTAGTCCTAATTGTCATGGGTGCCCTCTTTTTTGACTCGATTCTTTTATATGTGCATATAGTTGTATGCCTTTTACAAGCAGGTGTCAATAGGCAATGTGAATACATCCCGTCCGGGATTATTTGATATGGTGGGACGAGCGAAATGGTAAGCTCTTGGCATCCTGATTTACACTCACACACGCCCATGATAGGGATGCTTGGAAGAAACTCGAAGGAATCAGCAAACTCGAAGCCCAACATCAGTATGTGGAGACTCTTCTACTTGCAGCCTCTGAAGCCTATCAAAAGCCCGCCACCAAAGCACAAGCCCAGCAGATCATTCAAGCCTTTGCAACAATGCGACCGGTGGGTGGGGATGACGATACCTCTGACGACGAAATGACAACAACAACAGCGACAACGACAGAAGACGATAATGAAGGTAAAGGCATGACACCTTTTGGAATGGGTACTCATATCTCTTTTTTGTCGAGTAGAGTCTAGTCAGGGCTCAGTAGACGAAGAAGAAAAAGCATACTTGATTGCGATTGAACAAACCTCCGGCCGCCGCACCACGAACGAAGGACGACCACCCAGGCGAACACCGACTCAACGCCTTCCCTTCCTCCGACCGAAATCGGCCGCTTCTTCTTCACGCCTCTCACCATCGCCGCACTTTGATCCCTGGGCACGCACAGACAGCCGCTCTACCACCCATACCGCCACCTCCTCACAACGCCACACATTTGCCTCTCCTTTCCATTCCAGCGCCGCATCCTCTGTCACGGCCACCCTATCCAACGTACAACAACACCAGCAGCTGCTCCAACGACGCCCCGTATCCTTAGGCCCGGCCACACAGCGCGCTTTGGAATCTTTACAAGCCGAAGTCATCGCATTGAACGATCGCATTGATGATTTACGAAATGAACTGGTACGGCGGGACCGTGCTGCACAGAAACCTGTCACCAAAGACGACGACGATGATGAGGATGAATGGGAAGGATGGCGGTGGGTCATCAAGGTAACGTTTGAAAAAAAAAAAAAA
>LT554740.1:184359-216617 GCA_900079185.1 Absidia glauca
ATACTTCTGACACCGAGCGTAATAGCATAGCAAGGTCCCATGGATGGCGATTCGATTATAGTCGACGGCTTGTTTCAGATGATGCTCCAGCAAAACTACAAAAGGTTCACATTCCACCAACCGATCAACGACAATGCCATTCCCTATATGATAGACGCCGAGCCAGATTTCCGCTTCATAATCGCCGTTACTGCGTGCCGTTTCAGCCATTTGTTTCAGTAGAGCCAAACCATCCGGGGAGCGATCCAGAGTGCCTTCGAAGATCATCATTGTGATCACCAGTCCCACCGAGCGATAGAACGCTTGGCAATCCGTCACCACGCCGAGAGTCCTGACCGCCTCCAGAGATTGATGTAGCAGTTCTTTGGCATTCTTGAATTTCCCGGCCGCAAAACACAGGAGCGCACAGATGGTCAGTGTCCCCGCATCGTTCTTTTCGTCCATGTGTCGTAACGCTTTGCTGATATAAAAGATGCTGTGTTTCTTTTGATCGTTGAGCCAACATAGGAGAGAGGTGCGGGCCAGGAACAAGGTATAGTTGGGACCCACCTCGCCAAGCTTTTCGCACGCATTCAAGCCTACCAAGCAGGTGTAGACAAACGCCCGCCCCTTTCCGGTGTAAAAGTAAATGTTGGAGAGTTGCGCCATGATTTCCACCACCCGATGGCCCGTCTGTTTCTTGTTGTCGCTTTTGAGTTCCCATACCAATCCCCATTGTCGATTCCTGTACTGGGCAAACCGTTGTTTCCAAAACTTGTAGATGAATTCAGGTTCAGTTAGAGGCCAGCTTTCACCGAGACATTCAAGAGCCAATCGCAAGTACCGTTCGCCCATGCTGAGTTGTGTACGCATCGTAAAACAGACACCAAGACGCCGATAGATATCGCTTTGATGGATCCGTCCAAACCGGAAGGCTACATCGTCGTTTTCATTGAGAATCTTCACCATGCTTTCCAAGTTGCTTGTCGCCTCGGGTAAAAGGTAAGATCGAATGTTGAGATCTGCTAACGCCTCCAGATAGTAAAGTTGTCGATCGAGATTGTCGGTTTGAAGATAATGCCGTGCCACTTTGCCGAGGAGCTCTGGGTAGTTTTCCTTTGTCAGCTGCCCTTCGTAGTATTTCGCCAAAAGTCGGTGGAGCGAGATGCGAGTTTCGTAGGAGACCATGTTGTAGATACTTTTGGGAATGGTGATATGAGCAAATACATACATTTCTTCGGATCTGGACACTGAATTGTTGTTGCCGGCGCCGCCACCACTTGTCATATTGCTGCTGCTGTTGCTATTGGTGCTAGTGCTGTTGTTGCTGTCGGCTACTTGCTGTAAAAAGTGGTATGTATCGTACTTTTCAATGACTTTTCTGATTTCATGCGGATCGTTTTTCTGGAAGATAACGTTGGAGTCATTGATCATCGCCTCCACCTCGTAAATGGTAAAGTACTGGTCCAAGCAACTGGCAATCTATAACATAACGAGTGAGTAAGTATTGTGGTCTGGATTTGGATCTTTTCACTTACAGTCAAAAAGTCTTGAAAGTTCGGATCCAGCCGATCGAACTGCATTTTGATGATCCGCTTGTAATCCAAATTCTGTAAGAGATCCTTGGGGTCGAACCGATTGCTGCTAGGTACCAGTTCGCCATCAACCACAGTGACATGATCAAATTCTTTGAGGACGATCGCCATGTTCCTTTGATAAGAAGTGTGAGTATCCGTTGCTTCTTGTTTTACTACACTATACTTACTTTACATACAAAGGATTCCCACCCGTTCGTTTCTAATGATGAGGATCATGCAAGATAATTAGTTGGCTGCTTTGATTCAAGATGCATATCTTTTCCAAAAGGATACCTACTTGTATAACCCGAACGATTTCCGGACTGACCTTGGTGACACCTGCCTGTAGCATTTGTAAGATGATGTCCACAATATCATTCGAGCCCAATCCATTCAGTGTGATTTCGTCAGAGACCCCCAGTTTACAAAAGTTGCTAATGAATGTGACATTATAATCCTTGGTTGGTCTGGTTGCAAGTATAAGCATGGCATGTTGGCAATGTTCATGGATGTGTTGTAAGACCCGTATAGATGCAGAGTCAGCCCCTAAAACAAATTATTGGTTTAGTCACACTGTCAGCCCTGAGTTCTTATCATACTTACATTGCACATCGTCACATATTAGAATCAGTGGCATCGTTTCAGACACATATTTCACCATACGAGTGATCACACCTGTCAACAAGATATCCCGACCCCGACCATCCAGCCGCCGTGTATACCGATTATCCTCCGTTTCACTAAGAGAGCCAAAGATAACCTTGAAGAGCGGAAGAAAGCCATCGTCTTCACCACATTTACGAAGACAGCGAGCTATCAGATCCAAAATTTCGTTGTTGGCATCGGGACTTTGGGTACTGAAGGCACCATGAGAGGATCGTGCTATAGAAGAATAGGTCGTGCGGCGTTGGAGTCGATTGCTGTTGGCGTTAGTGTTGGCGCTGGCGCTGGTATTTGGTTGATTAGACACAGAGCAGACAGAAGACGTTGGTGATAGGTCGAATTGAGGAGAAGTGACATGGCCAGAATAATTCAAGGGGGAATTCCGCTTCTTCGGGTTTCGAGGTACTTTGTCAGAGTCAATGATATCAAACAGAGAAAGCAGTAGATGCCTAACCAAGTAATACTTGGAACTTCGTTCAACTAGAGACAGTGTTGAATGCATAAAAGGGTTAGCCTACTGTTCGAATACAATACCGTTTTATCATTTACCTTCAGTAGAGGAGGTCCAGCTGAGAGAAAGAGAGAGAAATTCAAATTGATCAGATAAGTCCACGCCTTTTTAACAAATCGGAGTTTGAAAGGCTTACCAAGAAGTGAAGCCATAGTTTGAGATAGTGCTATTCAAAGCATGGCAAAAAAAGCTTTTCCCCACACCCGATGGCCCCGAGATAATCAGCACATGATGATGGTTTTCTTCACTCCAAGAGTCCAAGAATCGACTTGCCCGTTCCATTTCTTGCTTATAGCCAATAAAGTCCGAGTTCACACTACAGTTGCCACCACCACAGTGCCGAGACAGACGGTTCGTTTTGACCACGCCGAATTTCTTGATGCCATAGATCATAACCGCTTTCATCTTGCCTTTCACCATGTTTCCGCCATGATCTTCATAATCGCACAGCATGCCGATCTGTTGTTTGGTGGCAAAGTCGCACACAATGCTACGAATGGCAAAGGGAAACTTTAGCATACGCACCGCCAAAATAATCGCATCACCAGCAATGGCAGGGTCCCGACGGTATGGGCAGTCTTGAGGGAGGACAGATGTGAAGATGGTTCCAGTGGATAAGGCTATGGCGAAATCAGAGAGGAGAGGGAGGTAGGCGTCACGAAGTTCGACGGCTGCTTTGGCAGCAAAGATGGCGTCACGTTCATGCGACAACGGGGGAAGGCCAAATACACCCAGCAAAGTAGCACCTATAAGGAGAAGATCAAGTTAGCTGTTGCCTCTCTCCTCTGTATCGCCTCCTTTTTTTTTCTTCTTTCGAATTACCTTTATCGTCCACTGCAAACTGCTGTAAAGTTCCTAGAGAAAAGTCATACCTGGTGAGTTGATGATTCTCATTTGTACACCCCTTCTTTTTTTCAAGTCCTACCTTCGTATTTTAATAGCACCTTGATACAAAGGCGCACAGCTTCTTGTGCTTTTTGAAGGCCTTCTTTTGTTGCTGGATTCAATTTGCCCAAGCTGATAAACATGATGGTAACATCCCGGAATTGAGCAGAGAAGCTATTATCGATGCCTTGCTGCAAACGGAAGAGGGCGCTTTGGTTAATGTATTTCAAATAGGCTGGATTGTCACCACCGTCCCTGTCTTTATCAAAGTCAAATATGATCGGTGTCGTTTGTCGTATGGTGGTTGAGGGGTTGGCGTATGAAGATTGGCGAGATCGAGAGCTTTCGACGAGGTAGTTGTTAGATTGTATGATATTGCCAGGTAGGGGATGCTTGATCGTTCCGTAGACTGGGTTGTAGTAGTAGTGGTGAGGACGCTTTGTTGGTTTCTCGGAGAGTGTCGATCCATTCAGACTAGCAGTATGGTTGGTGGCGGTTTCTCGGATGATGTAAAACTGTTTTCGCTTTTCGTAGGAGAAGGGGATGGAGTAGTGTCGTTTGATGAGATCGAAAGCGTCGGGCGTGATACACATTTCCCCTGCCTTGGCAAGAGAGATCACAGCGTCCAAAGCTTCCACTGCGGGGCCACAGATTGCATATTCCAGTCGTCCGTTGTAGGGTAATGATTGCTGTTCACTCGGGTCGTTTCCACTGTTGGAAGATATCATAGATAGTCGATTGTTGGAAGGTGATGGTAAGTCGATATCATAATTATGAATAGAAGAGAGAGGTCGAGAAGAGAATTCTTTGGTGGTGTCCTTGCTGATGATAGGGTCGTCTTCGTCGTTCATGTCTCCGAGAATGATGTTCGTTATGTCACCACACGATACGGCAATATGCAGTTCTAGATCGATAGAGTTCACCCCACCTGACCCGTCGCTAGAGATACTGGTTCGTCGGTTATACAAACGTCGCCTACGGTTCTTGATAAACGGTATGCAATCCCAGATGTTGAAGTCCATACTGTATTCTTGATTCGAGTTGAAGATATCCATCGGTTCAATCATAGGAAGGCTGCTTGTTGATAACGATGATTGTGGTTGATGACTCCCTGTGCTGCTACTTCTTCGACTGTTGTTGCCATGAGAGTTGCTACTGGAGTTGTTATTAGAGTTGCTGTTAGCGTTGGCGTTGGAGTTGGTGTTGTTGGGATTACTATTGTTGGTGTTATCATTGTCGTCCGCACTATTGCCATCATTATTGTTGTTTCCAAATACTGTGATCCTTTGCCCAAAGATATTTCTCGTCCGTCGTTCCATTTCCCCGGTTGTTGTGGTTGAAGGCCGGTGTTTGGATCGCTCCTCGGCTGTCAGATAAACACGATAGTGTGATTGTCGAGCAAGCAGCTGTATCCCACATTCAATGGCTTGTCGTATCAATACATGCTTTTGTTGCGGCGCAAGATCGGTTGGATCCATGGAAGTATCGGCAAAATCAGGCTGGAAGCAGACCAAGACGGCATCACCCAAGAACTAACCAAGACATGTATCACAAAACCAATCTTCTTATTTAGTCCATTACCCTTGTGCTAGAGGTAAACTACCTTACCTTGATCACATCTCCACCATGCTTCTCGATGATTTCTATGCACTGTTATCAAATAGATAGTGTTAGATAGAGTCAGATAAAGAGGGATACAGTCCGCCAAGAGTGTCATTCAACCGACTTACTTCCCCCATATAAGCGCCAATTTCCAATGCGATGGCCTCTGCTCCAGATTCACCCTTTTCAGTGGCCAAAGTAGTTAACTATATGTGGATAAACCCCCCAGAGGTCATTAGTAATTCTGATACATGGGGCTTGATTGCCAAGGCACTTACAGCACTGAATCCTATTAGCCAAGCGAAACAAAACACTAACGTTAGAGATGGAGGTGTTTCGCACATGTATGAGAATTCTTACCGACAACATCAACCATGAGGATCACTCCAAACTGGGTATGACTATAAGGTATAGGGACATGCTTTTGATGTTCATGTAAGGACCGAACATACTATAAGACCAAGGGGGAAAGAGTGAGAAGGTGGGAGTGGCAAAGGGCTACTCTGTTCTTACTTACCTTTGCAAGATACGTTGTAATGTTCAACATGAGAAGACTAAACCAGTGGTGAAGCTACTACTATAAGATTCCCTAGAGCAACCAATAATGAATGAGGAATTGTGTAGAAAGTAAAGAAGAAGCACCGAATACCCGCTTTCCACTTTTTGATAAAAGTATAATGTCGGGGTTTGAAATCCCATTTTTGTTGTACTAGCCCACGTTTTTATTGGGGGGCAGACACAGCAAAAGTAGCTCCACCTAGACAATGACTTATAAAACCAAGTATGTACTCACTTTTGGGGGTTCATCGGGACTAACCCGAGTCAAGTAAGTACAGAAAAATGATACATAGGAACGATTGGACGAAAATATTGCTATTGAAGAGCGTTAGAGCCTGTCAACCATCCATGCAAGACGGTCACAGACAAATTAAAGGGATGAAACCTCCTCTGTTATGTAATGAAAGGGCATGTAGAGGGAAGGCGAACCCAGTATCTCGTTCTTCGGACTCTTCTAAAGACATGTCGTCACTTTAAAGATACTCCACTCCCTTTGTTGTATATGTGCCCCTCTGCATAGAGTTCATATCTGGCCATGGGCTGAAAAAAAAACCTTCCTAAAAGTAAAGTTTACAAGAGCCAGATTGCATGAAGACAACGGCCGGAGTTGGAAAAAGTCGTCAGGCACCGACCGACCTGGGAAAATTTCACAGACACTAATCGGAGTTCGAATATTGACCTGTGGCAAAAACTAAGCATGGCCACCTCCAGAAAAATTGCCGTTTGAACTCTCTCCACACAAGTACCATGTGTTCCTGGCATCCTCCATTTCAGAAAACTGAAAACCGGCAGAATTTTTCAAACGCTGCTTTTTCTGGAAAAAGGATGGACCATCGTCCATGACAAGTGGTCACTTTTTGCTGGACTTGGATTTTCTCATGAAAGGGATAACAAACCTCATCTCAAATTCTACGAGAAGAAAGTAGTGCTTCGTATCTAACGAATGATGCCAAGGGTGTTGTGCGTCGGTGGATGAATGACCGACTTTGGAGCCATTGGAACCAGTCGCTGTTTTGGGCCTTAGCTTGGTGATCAGAGAGATATACGGCGCCGGCATACTTCAGGTTTAGTGCCTGTCGATAGATATGCATTTCATCTTGTTCCACATAGAATTTGAAGATGGTTTATCCATCTCGATTTTGAAAAACTGGACAACTTGTTTTAAAAATTTACATGTGGAAATCGTAAAAGTTTCTAAAAATGTCAATCGTGCTCAAACCCCGCCCGCCCACCGTGTTTCAAACCCCGCACTTTCCAAACTCTTATGTGGGTTGCAATCGGTCAAGCCTTGGCACACCACCGGTACCTATCAGAGCTTCCGAGTTTACTAGAGCATATACAAAAGAGTCAAGTCATGGAGATAGTTTATCAAGTAGGTTTTATTGAATGAGACTATGCTTAATCTACTTGTCCTAGTGGGTGGCAGTGACAAAGTCATGGAGTGACTAATCTAGTGTAATGAGCCAAGGGAAATGGAGGAGGAAAGCAGACCGGCGTTATCCAAAGTATCAGTAGTAATAGGCATTGCGAATGGGTCAAGGGATAGTGCACTTTATCGGTACATTGGCTAGCGAATCTACTATGGATTAGATGAGTGCACCTAAAAAAAAAATTCAAGGGTTTCCCCATGTTTTTTACATTTGAAAATTTTTAAAAGGGCCTTTTTGGGCGACATGAAGCAGTGGTGGAGTCGTCATTAGCATCTTCGTCGTCTCTATCGTCGTCGTCATCGTTGTAGCCGATCTAGTGTCAAAAGAAGGAGGAACGATGGAAAAGGCAAAAAGTTAGTAATGGTAAGCAAAAGATGATCATGACGTGAGAAGGGAAGATTTACTGTTCGTTCGTCCATTCGTCCGTTCGTCCGTTCGTCCGTTCGTTTGTCGTCGTGGAGTAAAAAGAAATGACAATGGAGGTAAAAAAGTGATGACGAGGGGAAGAAGGAGCAAAAATAAATAACGAGCCAAAAAAAGTCCTTGTAGCCAAATCGGGGTTTGAAATCCAGAGTGCACGGCATACATCGTTGGGCTGGATCGTGTTCCTGAGCTTCAATTTGCAGCAGATCCCTAGCATATCAGAGTGAGCATGCTACTACATCCTAATGCTATGATGTTGACTTATCTTTTGAATGACAAGTAGGCAGGATCAGAGAACACTGAATGCTGCCAAATGGGATGGGAAAGTCCTTATTGTCCGCAAAATTCACGATCTCAAGCGGAGCTTCAAATTACCAAAGGAGGATTTTTCTGGAGGGGCTATAATATTTCACCTTTGACCTTTTTCTTTATATCGCTTCTCTTTTCCTTCGCCGATTCTACTCGACTAACACCACTGGGATTTTAACAATAGATCGCCAGCATGATGAACACCCCACGACGACTCATCACCTTTCACCACACTACTCCAACCATTGCCACCGATAGCAGAACGTTCGGCACAAAGCTTGGATGGGCAACCCAATCACCATCATTTTCACCGCCATCCTTGACACCGAAGGCATTGACTCAGACATACAGTAGCAGGTACAAAACTCAGCATGCAACACTCATTAGTGGCCTGCCAGCTAAATGCATCAATTTAGATCCATGTATTGCATATCTCTCTCAAGGTAAGTGAATCTGTATGGTGCCACCAGAAGCAAAGGTTTTCGGTAATGTATGCACGCAAAAAAAAGGGGTAGAGAGAGAAAGAGGTGGATCATTACCGACTACTCATTCGATCTCCATCATTTGTCAGCTGGAAGCCCACGAAAATTACTATGGAAGGTTGGCTCGACTTGATCTGTGATGAAAATGGGACACTCTTGGCATATGTTTTGATTGGGAAGTGTTTCTTATCTGTTATGTTTAGTAGTACTAGAATCCTTTTATGTGCAATAAAAATTCCATGTTTTGCGTCATTGAAAGATGGATGTAACAGTGGTGATGTGCGAAATTATGATCAGGACGGCTTGTGATTTAGGGCCTATCAATCGACAAGTGATATCGATGTGTTTTGGAGACTGTGGATTGTCTACACGTGATATGCCTCCCCCCCTCCTCTTCAACTTCAAGTCTAGAAAAAGCACTAGTGGGAACTAATTGGAACTGAGTACTACAGTGAAGAGGGCAACCATGATCATGCTTCTTTAGCTGGATGGTATGTGCTTTTAGTAGTCTAGAATTGGGAATCCCTTTTCTTTACCGGTTAGCCTTAAGAAGCTTGGTAACTTATAGTTCGCATAGAGAAGATAGATTTCTTCTGAATTCTACCTTTGGTTTCTGCGTCAAGAAGATCATGTGTATCCACCTCCTCACGGCCAGACCAACTCCGTTACAAAAGTGATCGAGGATGGCCATTTCGATGTGTAAAGGAGTCCCAGAAAACCGGAATAGTGAAAAGAGTTGTCTGTTTAAATGATTATGCGATTGAGCTATGGCATCAAAGGTCATCTCGATTGATCGTTATTATTCATGCATGATGTTTGGCATCCCTCCTCTTTTCGGAGTTTCAAAAAATTTCGCATGAAAGAGTTTAAAAGCGCACCCCTTAATTCGGATTTCCTTTTTTTTTTCATTTCCTTTCCACTTTTCCCCCCTTCTTTCATTCGTACCTCAAACTCTCTTCTTCATCTTAGCCCTTCCCCGCCGACAATCAAGCTCTTCGAATGCAAAACCAACACCACTACCTCAGCCAGACAAGCTTTGATGAAATTGTGCGAAGCTACTTGGCCAATCTCTCCTTTAAGAAGCGAGACAAAGCTTTGATCGATCGAAGGCGATACAATTTAATCCTCCAAGTGTTACAAGAACCTAAAAATACCGCTGTCTCCACTGCGCAATTCCGGTTTTGGGTCAAAAAGATGTTCCAGCTCGTTACTTTGGAAACGGGGCGCTTGGTGGTCTGCCATGATAACAAGCCAGTTGCGATCCGTGAACAAATCTATACCATCCTTCTCTGGGCTCATCAACAATCGCATCATGGTGGCCGTGACAAGACGTCAATATTGGTAGGTAGACTCACGTGAATGAGAAGGAAAGCCTAATGTCCCACCCCCCCCTCTTTTTTGCTGTCTATTTTAGGTACGACAACGCTTTTCGTGGATTCCAAAAGAGTTGATCGCTAGGTTTGTTCGCCACTGCCCCTTTTGTATCACTCGACGCAATGGTCCGATAGAGACACCTTTACCGTATAATCCAATCTTCACCACTCTGTCGGCCTCTTCGTCAACATCCTCCTCGCCCTCTTCTGCAAAAACAGACACAGCGACCCCTGATCGGTATGATCTGTCTGGATCAGTCGATCCCCCTCTCCAGCCGGTGCGTGTTGAAAACTACGACTTTGTGCCTGTCAATTCTGTAATATCTCAGCCACCCTACAACGCAAAGCTACACTTTATGGATCCGACCTTGCTGGATCTGATGTCTTTCTTTTGATGCTACTGTAGTTTTAGTCCTGGTATGTATTTTGTGTAGTCCCTCTCTAGTTACCCCCACCCCCATCAATAAAGTCCACCATTATGTACAATCTGATCTTTTGTTTTATTCATCCACTGCTAATCACTAACTAAAACTAGTGCTATCAATCAAAGATTTCCAACGGTGCCAGTCGATCCATAGCAAAAACAAAATTATCGCCTTCATCCGCCATGAAGCCCATCGGCCACACCACCAAATGGCCCTTGATCTTGTCCAGGAGGTGGGGCAACGGCTGTCCGGCCTGTTTGGAGAATGCGGAAAGTCCAGACCACGTGCGCACGTTGTTGTCAGGTAAAACCATGAAGCACCGCCGAAATAGATCTGTGTTGCACCGAGCGCGTGTAAGCCACATGTGTTGGGTAGTCGCCACCAGAGGATCACGAAGCATAGACATCATAGCTTCATCTTCATAAAGGGTAAGATCGGGATAGTCGGGTAGAGTCACAGGGGCACACTGATCCATCCCATCGCCATTGTTGTCGGTATCCCAGCAAAGTGTCCCAAAGTCATCATCGTCCGCCGCCGTCGTTTCTTCTATTCCAGAATCGTGGGCGGTACAACCAGATCCCCTGTTGTTGCCATCGTTACCGTCTGCTGTGTGCTGCAAGGTCGTATGATTTAGAGTGCGCTTTTGTTGATGAGGTTGACATGGCATTGCCATTTCAGGGAAGTAGGATGCAGGTGTGGTGTGATGTAAAAGCGTCTCGGTATCCCCTTCTTCCACAGGTAGCCCCAGGTGTTCAGCCATTAGTCGTAGTCGCAGCGAGTGGGCAAAGCGTCCCACCTGCACAGGTTGCCCGGCAAACGTCGAATCAATCATCTCCGTATCGTCAATGCACGCACAGATTTCAGAATCCCGTTCGCCAAGCATGGATCTTTCGTTGATGTTTGCTGAGCCGATCACAACCGTCCGATCATCCACTATCATGGCCTATATAAAAGAGAGTATGAGACTTCCATTATGAAGGGAGAGGCATTGGGGTTTACCTTGGCATGGACATAGACTTGCTCTGTGACATAGGACCCATTCAATTCCCCCCATGTTCGAAGACCATAAAACTGAATGTAATCCGCCGTCCTTGACACCCCAGCCGCACGCAACCGGCCCAAGAGCGAAGTGGGCCCCCGTCCAATGGAAAGATACTGAGCGTTCATAATCAGCCGGATCGTACCACCATTCGCATCAGAGAAGTTGCCAGGGAATTCGGGGACAAGAGGCATGATAATCACACATGACCACCGTTCGTTGTTTTGATGTGCACGAATGATTCGGTTAAACAATGCATCACCAATCTTGTTTTCAATCACCGTCGTTCCACATTGCGTTGATGTAATGAAGAATTGGTTTTCTAGGCGAAGGAAAAGAAAAGAGTGAGCGTGTGGGTTCTTTTTGATCTTGCTTATGTTACCTATATAGACAAAGTGTTTCGAGGCACCGATCAGATCCACATAGGCATCCATGATACTATGTTCGGTTGTTTCGACGCCAGAGCTCCATAACGACACACTTCGTAAGATCTGGACTTGCGTGTGCATAGAAGAAGGAGCCAATCCACCCAGGCGAGGATCCGTCGCCATATCAATGGTCGTTGTCGACGAAGGCAAAAGCATAGGTGTAGGGCGCTTGGGACCACTGCCACGACTGGATTTCCGGCGATGCAAAAAGTTCCACCGTTGTACAAAATGGCGCTCCACATCACGGGCGGCTTCACCACAGATCCGCAAGGCGATATCATGCCACGGCATACGAGGAAGGCTGGTTCTGTCGAGATGGTCTTCAAATGGCTTGTCGAGGGAATGGAAATCGTCGATGCGAGGGTTCGAGTAATCTTTGCCGGGCCAGGTTTGGGCGTTCGCGGTTGGTGGGTCGTCGGTGAGGGTATGGTTAGCAGTGTCGAAGCGGCCATAGCAGAGATCGAGACCACCAATAAAGGCAACGACACCATCTACGAGGCAGATCTTTTCGTGGTGGGCAAAAAAGAGTTTTTCTTGCTTGCTGAGGATATCGAGGGTCCGTGAGGGGTGTCGTTGGACATAGATGTTGTTCGAGAGTGACAGGAGGTGCCTTTTGGTATGATGTGAGAAGATGGGTACTGCCAGCGCAACCTAACCATTAGCAAAAGAAGACAGTGAGTGAGTACGTTCTTATAGTATCATAAGTCATTGTCGCACACTATTACCTCTTTATACACAATGATATATATCTTGACACCTTGTTCTGCTTTGCGTTTCAGTACTCTGTCCAGTCGCCATTCTTCGTTTTCAGAAGGGGGTCGTCGAAGATACTATAGTGACAGGAAAAACAAGTCAGTCAGTGATGATGGAGCCTATACATGAGATGCGATCACCTTACCAATTCAGGGGACTAAATCCAAAGAAGCACCAAAAAAGAAAAATCATGTTAAAAGGATGTAGAGTGGACTGATTGTCTTGGGTACTTACCAACCACCAATCATGGATGTAGATATGCTTTGTTGCGTTCTCCAAGGCCTCTGAAACTTGCCAAAAATAGTCCTTTCCATCGACAAACCATGTGACAGGGCAGCTGGGTCGCACAGGGGCAAAGCTGTTGAATCGTTGTGGAGGGAGGCACCAAGATGATTGACGGCAGGCCCGAAGCAAAGATTCTTCAAACTGGATCGCTTGATGGACATTTCTGGCCCGAAGATAGATTTCGCCGGCGTGGGTTTTGAGGCAAAGCGTAGAGTGTCCCATGGTGAGTTTTGCCGCAGATGTAATGACCAGCTTGAGCTTATCCCACTTGCTAATCGATCGTGCATATCCCCGTTGAATTTGGAATCCCGGTTCAAACAACAAGACATCATAGTAGTCCATCTAAAAAGAAAAAAGAAGGGTAGGTTAGGTATCAAATTCAAGCGGCAGTAGGTGTATCAATGTCCACTTACATCATGAGGATGGTTCACACATACGAGATAGTTGTCCCGCACGATAAACCATTTGAGTCGATGGTGTTCGGTCGAGTCGGAGCGCTGGAGAAGATTGTGCCACCGTCGTGAGTGTGTCGGTCCACGGTCTGTGCGTGCGACGATCGCCATGTATCCTTCCTTCCCATGATGACCCTGAGACTGTGTCGCTTTTAGGTGCAGGCCGAGGGCGGAGAGTTCCAAGAACTTGCATAATCGGTTAATGTTGCCTGTGTGTAGCGTTGCTTGGATCAGCTGTGCCATGTAGTTCTCCAAGCGTTTATCATGTTGTTGCTGTTGTTGCTTGTCGATATAAGATTCGGAGAGTGAGGTGGACAGTGAGGCGGCAGTCGTACATCGCATGTTGTGTTCTTCATCTATATCTTGTGGGTTGGTTGTGAGGTGCTGTTCGATGCTGTAGAGAGAAGATTGTCGATTGGGTTGAGATCGTCGTTGCTGTGTACCTTGTTTGTGTCGATGAAGAGCCATACTAGGAAAGGCAGGTAAGCCAGCAGTGGGTCGGCGCGTATGATGAGCAAGGTCATAGCCATAATAGGAGTAGTGTAGCCTGACAAAGTCCCAGTGCCGACGGTGGATGATCCATTGTGTGTTTCCATAGCTGACAACAATACAGAGTTGGCGTACCTTTCGAGACATTTTCTTATCGCTGACCTTGGTAGTATCGACACCGATGATTTTAACCTTCACCAGGGAGAGGAGGACAGGAATCCTTGGGTGGCCGCTTTCATCTCGTTGAGCCATCATTGCAAAAAGAAGAGCACCAGGTAGTTGATTGTATTCCAGCTGCCGATTCAGGGCCACTCCAGCTGCACCAGCATGTTCTTCTTCTTCTTCTTCTTTTTCTACAATAGGGTCGCCAGAATAGGTGTGAAGCCGTTTGAATGCCAGTTGCTTGATTTTCTGCCAATGGATTTGCCGATTGCCGATCTGTTTCAAGGATTTGTTGTAGTGCCTGTCTTGTTCCACGGCTGGTTGGCTGAGAGATCGTTGTAACACGGCGTTTTTCTTGACGTTGCTGTTACCAGAGACTGCAGGCTGAATGGCTGACTTTTTGTTGTGGTCATGAGAATGTTGTCCAATCATTATTCTTTGGGTATGATGCTAACTACTTGATCGTTGTTGCTATAGAGATGAGGGTAGATCGTAGGGAAGACAGTTTCTAAACCGAGATCAGAAACAAAAGAGTTCATGTTAAAAGACATTTCCAAAAACTTGACAGGCTGCAAAGCTGTAGTTATTACCTATGATGACTTTATGTGGAAGGTTTTCTGATTCAAAGGATAACAAAGAGGTGACCCCAAAAGTGAGACAAAGAACCTATAATAGACCCAAGTTACAAAACGGAGTTAGTCTTGTTCGGACTAGTTTGTGTTCATTCTGAGGCAATCCGTCTTACCTGACGATGTTAAGGACTGTTTATCATAGTTCCGGTGTCTATACAAGTGGTGTCAAGGAATAGGAGAAGGGAGGGCAAGGTATGTGAGAGAGACAAAGAAAAAGGGGGGAAAGGGGGGCAAAAGAATTCAAATCTGAGCTTTATTTAGCCAACATGTTCAAACTCCGACGCCTGAGTTTTATGTAGATCCTTGTTGCCACCAAAAACGGAGGGACTTCTTGTGTGGGCAGCGCTGTCACCATAAGCGGCTTTGAAGATCTTGATTTGTTCGGTGACATCTTGCAGCATTTCCCAAGCCATCTGATAGATTTCGGTGCCTTCCTTGTTGTACATGAGTGAGTTGGTCAACATCAAAACAACATCCCGTTCAAATTCAATAGTCGTGCGGATCGTCTAGGATAAAAATAAGTGAGGGCTCAGTTCATGTCAAATACAGCACCACACTGTTTATACTTACCCCATCCTTAATTCTGTTCCGGATTGACTTGAGGTCCAAAGGACGCTTGACAACATCATAGTAGAGAGGGGCTTGGGCTTCTTTGATAGGGTTCATAAACATAGTGCCGTTCTTGTGGTTTGCAATGTCACGCCAGAGAAGACTGATATGTTTCTGCCATGATTTCTGTCGCTGGTCATCCTTCAAAACACCAATGCTACTGCTGCGTCTTTTCTCCGGTGTGGGTGTGGTTGTAGTTGGTGTTGCCGTATTGCTGTCGCTTTCAGTAATGCTATCCCCGTCGTCGCCCATCAAATGTGTAGCCCATGATTTGTCGTCTTCACCTTGATCGAACGTAGTGGAGGAGGAGACAGTGGCGGTGGTGGTGATGGGTGCACTTTCATTCGACAAATCAGTGGCCTCGGGTATTGGTTTTACTGGATTGATTTCAGGCATTGGTGATGGTTCCCCTGAAGCAATCTTGAGTGGTGGTGGTGGTGGTGGTGCTTGAAGTATCCATTTATGCGACGGTTCTGGCCCTGATTGTTGGTATTGTTGTTCGAGATAAGATCGTTCAGGTGTTGGCTGGGGCTCTGTCGGTATCAAAACAGGAGGAGGAGATGGGATTGTTGCTGACTGAGGCGGAATAGTTGACGACGATGACGACGACGTTTGCGGTATACAGGGTTGCGGAGAGAAGGAGAAGCTTTCCTCAAGTTGTGGTGGTGCAGGCCCAACCATCGGCGTCACTTCATTGTTGGAATCAGCCGTGGTAACTAGAGAAGAAAATGCGAATGATAGTGAGGATCCTTTCCAATAGTTTGACTTGACTATCAACTTACTTTCCCCCAAGGTGGCGGCGTCTGAAGTACCTGTCGTCTGATAATCAAATGGGGACGTCGAGTGGTGATGTACTGTTGGTGATTGATCCAGTCTGGGTCGTTTGAATGACGAAGCTTCAATTGGCGACTGATGCTGGTCCATAGTGAGGTGGGTATCTTCAGAAGGACGTTTTGAGCTGACTTCTATTGTCGGCGGCTCCTCGGTAGTAATGGGCATTGGAGCAATCGTTGTTGGAATCGTAGTTGGAATCGTAGTTGTAGTCGCAGCCATAGCCATAGCCTCGGTCCCCTTCACGTTCATGTTCCTATCGTAAGCCATATCCAAATCCTTGTTGTTCGGAGCGGTTTCTTCGACTTTGACTGGTGCCAGACTTGATTCTTCCATTAGATCTGTGCTGGGTTTTTCCTGCAATGGTGCTAAAGTGACTGTAGAGGAAATGTTGCTGGATTGATCAATTGTTGATGCTGATTGCTGGAAAGTATTCGTATCCATCTCGTGAAGGTTGGAGGAAGGGGTTGGAGTTGTTTCCGCAGCATGTTGGTGTACCGGTGATTGCGGCCTGTGGGTGATAACTTGTGGTTTACGTATCGCAGTAGGCTGCTCCGTTGTCGATTGGGTTCCCGGTGTTGTTGACGTCTTTGTCGCTTGTGAGAAGGCTGCATCATCATCGGCTGGTGTTATCACTGTATCGTCCACGCTATGTTGTACCGTTTCGCTTTTTATTGTTTCAGCACCAGAGTATTGTTGGTCGCTCGCCAGCTTTTGATCCATGCCGCCGGATTTGATGTCATCGATTTCTGATAGAATAACCATAAAGCGATCTTCATCTTCCTTGATTGCTTTCTTGAGTTCATCGATACGCTGGAAGTATAGTTGGCGTGCTAGCTTGACTACTTTGGGTATATCCTGGGTCACGGCGGTGTTGTGTTGTCGACGGCTAGTAAAGAGCAAACGCATTATCATTAGACTTTGTATTGTTGACCAGCTATGACTACCACTTTGTATACCTTTCATTGTCCATGTCTTCGATCATAAGATAGTACTGTAGAGAGCAATTCTAAGGTGGAAGAGGGTCAGTTAGGTAAAGTGGTGAAACGTATTGTGTTTTTACCTTTTGATTGAATGGTTCAAGTCGTGCCTGACCTTGCAGTAAAGGATGCTGTTTGAGAGTACGTGCAACCTGAGTCCAGTCATCTTCACCGTACTTGTGGACAGCCTGAGCTAAGAGAAGTCTTTCCAGCACCGTCCATTCCATAATAGCTGACATGGTGTGTGAGAGGAAGGAGTAAAGAAGAAGCAAACAAATAAAAACTGGGTCAACCCAAAGAGAAATAGTCAAATGTTCAAACTCCGCCGTATAACTGGTTAGCCGTGAAATTTTTTAACAGGTGCAGATTAGGCGCACCGGGTGATTTACACCGGCATATATCCGAGTTTACAACACAAAAAAAAGCTTATGCAAAAGAGAAGATGGTTTCCATCAAGTTTTATTAACTAAATGAGACTAGAGCTAAGCTACATTTCCAAGCGGGAAACTGTGGAGACAGATACAGGACTTGCCGTGTGATGAGCTAGAGAATAAAGAAGGGCAGGGCTGGCCAGCGGTACAAAATGTGTCAGTAGCAATGGGAAAAGAGGAATATGTCGACAAGTAGTGATGTTTGGCAGTGCAATGGCTACGGAATCTACAATGGAATGGAGGTGCACCTAAAAAACATTGCGAGGGTAGGGTTTCCCCATGTTTTTCGTAATCCCTTGCATCCAGTCCCTAATTTAATCACACGTCCATCAAGTCCTGCTGCCAGAGAGCCTATATCCGTTGACTTCTCATTCGATCTGCGAAGAAAAAGAAGAATAATGATGAAAGATGTTAATGTTAGCAAGTAAGAGAGAGGTGGACAGGAAGCTGTTTACCGTTGCTATCGTCGTTAAGTGTCGTCATGCGTAGTTCGTGTCAAAGGGGGTGCCATGGTAAAGCCGATGGTAAGAAAAAAGTGATGGGGAAGGAAAGAAGAAGTGAAAGAATAAAGAATTGTGAAAAGTGGAGACTTATAGCATTTTAAAACCCCGCCCTTCCTCTATTTTGGAGTTTTACCGCCAAGGGCTGGGGATTTCGAATCTCGATCTAGTGGTATGTATATGATCGTATGGCCTTTCTGATGTTGCCGTTCAAGTTTAATGACATTCCATTCAGTAGGCTGATGCTTTCATCCACTAGGATGATCTGTTGAAAGCAAACAGAAAATCTGACAAGGACATTTCAAACCTCGCATGCCCCCTCTACGGTTAAATGTGTGGGTTTCCTCATGGTTTTCGTATTCCTTGTTCTTTTTACCCTCTAAATTCTTACTCTATATACATTTCCTACACATCCTGGGGACATAGACTTGATATCCAATATATAGCGACAAAAGAAAGAGGAATGATGTAAACGGCAAAAGTTGGTCGTGGTGTGAAAAAAGTGAGCAGCAGTACGAGGAAGAAAAATTTACCTTGTATCCATAGTTTAAGGACTTTAGATGCTAAAAGTGAATTCAGAGGTGATACAAGGGGGTTAGAAAAGCAAAAATGATGAAGAAAAAAAGAAGTGGAGGACATATGTAGGCTTTAATGGGCAATTTGCATCCACTAGATTTCAAACCCCGATTTCGCAATAAGATTTTCCTTTTGGTCCGTTCTTTATTTTTGCTCCTTCTTCCCCTCGTCATTACTTTTTTGCCTCCCCATTGTCATTCTCATTACTCCACGACGACGAACGAACGAACGAACGAGCAAACGAACGAGCAAACGAGCGGTAATGCCATGCCCATCTTTTGCTCACCATTACTTACTTTTTGCCTTTTGCATCGATCCTCTTTCTGTTGACACTAGACCGACTACGACGATGACGACAGCGATAAAGACGGCGACGATTCTAATGACGACTCCACCACTGCTTCATGTCGCCCAAAAAGGCTCTTTTTAAAATTTTCAAATGTCAAAAACATGGGGAAACCCTTGAAAATTTTTTTTAGGTGCACTCATCTTATCAATAGTAGATTCCCTAGCCTTTGTACCGATAAAGTGCACCATCCCTTGACCCATTCCTAGCGCCTACTACTACTGATACTTTCGATAACATTAGTCTGCATTCCTCCTTTCTTTTCCTTAGCTCATTACACTAGATTAGTCATTCCTTGGCAAGCCCTGTATTCACTGCCACCCACCAGGACATGTAGCTTAGCATTGTCTCATTCAGTCAATAAAAAACCTACTTGAACCCATCCCATGACTTTGTTTTTTTTTATAAGCTCCAGTGATCTTGACGACTCTGATATGTAGCAGTACAAATAACCTGGTGCGCCTTGTCTGCACGAAAGAAAGGCTTCACTGTTAGTGCCCTTGGCGGGGTTGGAACATATTTGACTTTTTAACGACTTTTCAAAAAGGTGGAACTTTTAATTTTAAACCCCGCAGTTTGAAGAAAGGACAGACCCACCCCCTTGGAAAATGTCTAACTTTTTTTGGATTTCATTTTTCTTGTGAACGGTGTAGACAACCCATCTTTAAATTTGACATGAACTCAGAGGTGCGTTTTAACTATCGGCTGGTATTCAGCAAGCTTGATTTTCTTGAATAACTTTCCATTTTTGATACCGCTCCAATTAGTCGCTATTTTGGGGCTTCCCAGAGTGTTGACGGCCGCATACAGCATGCACGTGCTTGTTTCTGGGTATCAGTCGATAGATATTCATTGCATCGTGCTGCTTGTGAAATTTGACGGTGCGTTGTCCATCTCGATCCTGAGAAAAAAGCAATTTTTTAAAAAAAAGTGGAAGACAAAAAGTTCACATTCGCAAATAAGTTCAAATTTTCAATTTTCAACCCCCGCCGTTTAAAGCAGGGCAGACCTTGGAAAAAGTCTCACTTTTTTGGATCTCATTTTTCTTGTGAACGGTATAGGCAACCCTCTTTCAAATTTGATATAGACTCAGAGGTGCTTTTTATCTATCGACTGATACCCAGCAAGCTTAGTTTCCTTGGATGACTTGCCATTTTTGATACCACCTCACATTTTCAAAAAGTTTCGAGTCCCTGGTTCAGCTTTTTGTGAAGAGTTGCCCTATTTCTCAAAACTGAGATGGACAACCCTCATTCAAATTTCATAAGAAGCAAGACACAATTAATATCTATTGAGTAATACCAACAAAACGTTAATCTTATGCTACAGGCGCTCATTAACACTACACAAAGACAGAAAACGGCGACCCTCTAAGTTTACTCAAAGACGGCTATATGATAAGAAAATGCAACATTCTTTACATCATTCGTTGGATAGTAAGCTCACCTATAATCACTTCAAATTTAAAATAGGTTTGTCCAACTAGTTTATGAGAGATACCATGTCCAACAAAAAGGGACGCTTTTCGTGGGGGATGGTCCATCCTTTTTCCAAATGGCGGAGTTTGAAACCTGGTACGCCAAGTCGGCCAAAATAAAAAAGACACCACAGATTGTTTTTCACTCTCTCTCTCTCTCTCTCTCTCTTTCACTTTTAACCCACCAAACGATCATGAATCAAGACCGACCAAGCAATACGTTGATACCACCAATGCCAAAAGTAGATGCGACGACAATGACGACGACGAGTACACCACCTTCTTTGCCTATGCCACTTCCTATAGACCAATATCGATTTACATCAGTACCACCTCTTCAGCATGATTCACAGCCATCAACGACACATCCGCCCAACACACAAAACGATCTGCTGAGTCGGGCCGGCTTATCACCCAAGGCAAGATTACTCGTTTTCTCCTCGGTAGGGTGTTTCTGGGGCTTTGGGATCGGTGCATTCATTGGTGGTCGACAATCTGGGCTTCAGTACCTGGCGGAAAATGCCCATCGCTTACCTACGACTGTCCAAGGCTGGTACTTTTATCACAAAACCAAGAACTATCGAGTCATGCTAGGCGGCGTCAAGAAGGGTATGCGGTTTGCTGTCAAGACGGGTAGTCTTTGCTTCTTGTATGGTGTGGTGGAGGCTGGTTTGGACGACATCCGGGGTGAAGCTGACATCATCAATTCCGTTACTGCTGGTGTCACGACTGGTGCCATCTTCTCTACAATCAGTAAGTCTCCCCTTCCCCCCCCCCTTCTGCTGATTCTCATCCTTCTTCTTCTTCTTTGATGTTATAGCCAAGTTGAGTCGGGGAAGCTTTAGATATTCTATGGTGTTTGGTGCCCTCTTTGGTTTGGCTACGGGCGGACTCTCTGATCTGCACAAAACGGTCTCTGGATCTCCTCCCTCTTATATTCAATGGATATCCGACAAAACCGCCAAAAAGTGATACGCCCCAGTAGTGTAGATCTCTTTAAATACATATCATTAGAAGTGTCAAATAAAAATGTTGGATAGACGTCGATCATTGCAGGATAAAAGTAGACGTTGAAGAGGTTAACGGCTCATCGATTCAAAAGAACACTGTTGTGTAGGGCTATGCCTTGCGTTCTATCGGGATAGGCTGTATAGATACATCGCTGTGGGACGAAACAAAAGATGTAACCACTGAAGCTGAAGGCTTGAGCTTGGTTCCATACTTGAAAAAGCTGAAAATACAGTAATGGTGGGGTACTTTTTGACCCGCTACTAAAGTTTGTTATGGACTAGTCATCAATGGAGGGATATCGCATGAAAGCGGCGTTTAAAAATGATCGCCTCTCAGATTACAACAACCATTTGGTAAAGCTGTAGAGGTCTAAATTGATGCTCAGGGGCAAATAAAAATGTACTTTGGCTATTCTATTGATAGAAAAGGCAATACTTTGCTTATTATCATGGTTTTCAGTGTGTTTTATTGATTGAATGAGAGGTCTAGTGAAGATATGTCTAACTGAGGGGGGGGGGAGATCTAATGATGTATACATGGCTTGCTATGGAATGACTAATACAGTGTAATGTTGGAGAGAATGAAGGAGGGGAGAGCTGTCCAGTGATATCAAACGTATCAGTTGTAGTATCCAAAGGGAGTGAGATCTAAGGAATAGTGACATTGGAAAGTGCAATGGCCAGACATTCTACTATAGAAAAGTGAGTGCTTCTAGAAATAATTGTTAGGGGTTCCCAAGTAATCCCCTACGTCCATTACCTAAGCTAACCGCATGTCCATTCAATTCTGCTGCCAGAGGACCTATACCTGTTGCCATCCTGTTGAATCTACTGAGAAAAAAGGAGCAGTGATGTAAAATGCTAATGTCAGTGGTAAGAAAAAGATCGACAAGATGGTGAGAAGGAGGGGGTTACCCAGGGTTTGTCGTTCAAGATCGCTGTACAGAGATCGAGTCGTTCGTGGTGTGGTGCTAATGTCGATGGAAAGAAAAAAAGTGATGAAGAAGCAAAGAAGAAGCAACGAAAAGAATTTGGGGGAGATGGGATTCTCTGTAGGCAAATCGGAGTTTAAAATTCGATGGGGCCTGCATATCACCCCAAAAATCCAAACCGTCGAATCAAGGTTTAAAAAAGTTTATTTGATTGAATCTATCATATCATAGGGGGATCGCTTACTAACTACTAAACGAAGGCATAAAACAAGCTATTAAAAGTAAAGGCATATCATAATAAAGACTATATGTACATCACATAGGAGAGAGTCCCGAGATACTATCAAAGCAAACGGCCGCCTCCCCTTCTTCTTTCTTCTATGAGCGTGTCTGTACTACTGTCTTTTTGCGTTTCAAAGTCGAGCACCCAATGACCCCTGGTTCGTCGTCCGACCATCGCTGATGTCGACTGAGCGCATCCTGCCGAGCGAAAGACTTGAAGCAAAGGAAGCAAAAGAAGGGTTTGACACCGAGATGCAGCTTTGCATGGCGGTTTCGATCGTGCTGGCGGGCAAACTTTTTCGGGCAATGGGGGCAGTCGAATGGCTTTTCGTTGGTATGGGTGCGTCGATGTGATTTCAGGTTGTAGGGTCGAGTAAATGATTTGTCGCAGCCAGAAAAGTCGCAGCGGTAAGGGGAAGGTGATGTTTGCTTGACTCGTTTGGCCCGTGGTGCTGCTGGAGGCTCTACGGTCGAGGAGGAAGGGGTCGTCTGGTTGAAGTTCAAACTCCGCATTTGGTTTGCATAAGGGACGGATTTTCGTTTGCATGATTTCTTGGGCGAAGGGTGGCAATCGGCCATCACATGGGGAGGTGACACAGGAGCAGTGGGTGGTGCCTCAGCCGCACCTTCAGCCATCATCATCATTGTGATCATCGGGTCGTCAAACGTGGGGGTGGTGGAATCCATTGTGCGTGGTGGAAGGGGCAAGGGCTCTGCTGAAGGAACCACAAGAGGATTGTAGCTGAATGAATTCAGGTCGTAAAATGGGTCCAAGAGCCAATCATCATTGTTGCTTGTATTCTGTGGGCACGCCATCAACGAGGGCGGAGTGTGAAAATCTTGTTGGTGTGGACGCATTGACGTTTCCTCTTGGATCAGTGAGTAAGTAGGAGAGCTAAGAGGAGTGGAAGGCGTGGGTGATGGTTGATAGTAGTAAGGAGTTTCCAATAGCAAGTTATAATCAATATGTTTGTCGCAAGTGTTTTCGAAACTGACTTGATGGCAGATCATGCTTCTAAAAAGGTGGAAGAGAGAGTATGTAAGGGAATGAGAGAGAGAGAGAGGAAAAGTCAAAAAAACACAATGGTATTTATATGCAGCCACCCAATCCGTCACACTTTGACACTTTATTAACAAACGATGCGCCACACTATCCTTCCATACATTCAGTAATGATTTCATGACGAAGATGTCGAATGCGCCCCTCCATTGAAGAAAAGTGTAACAGAAAAAGTTTAATTGATCTAGTAAGTTTAAACCCCGCCGATCAACAGGTAAAAATAGACTATAGACCAAGTAAAAATAACTAAACCCTAACTACGGTGCCCCCCCCAGACACACAATCAAATATCGTTGAGTGCCCTATTGACTTCATTGCATAAGACCAGGTGTTTGTGGCTAGAGTCAGATTGCATTTCCATAGCAACCGTGTCACATTGAGAGCGTTGATCCAACAGCCATGTCCAGTATTCGCTTTCCATCAGTCGTTGATCCATCCCATTCAGCATATCAAAGGCCGTCAGTAGTTCATACCGGATCACCGCTAGTTGTTCTCGAGTAAAGGTCAGTTCTGCTGCGATCAAGCGATGGCGAATGTTCACCCAATGGTAATTCCAATGTCCGCTGTCGGATCTTGAAGTTTTAAATGCTTGATATGCACTGTACAAAAGAAAAAAAGGGGTCAGTCGATCTGTATGCCACTGGTCCTCTATACTCTACCTAGAATTACACCAATTTTTCCCAACGGTTTCACCATAGACGAAGGATTCCAGATCAACCAAGTGCACTGCCCGCCGTGACGAGATAGAAGAGGTGGTCGCAGGAGAGTGTAACAACGTGGAGGCGAATGGTGGTGGTGACCTTGTCATGAAGAGCGTGGTGGAGAAGAGTAAGAGCAGAGCCACGCCTACAAAAGTAACGAGTCTTCGGGGGCTGAGTATCGTGGCACTAGTGAGAATGTTCGATTCCTCCACAGGTTTTGTGTCACCTAGAAGGCCTTGCTCGTCCAGGGTTAGGGGTATCTTGTTTGTGCTCCGTTGCTCTATTATATCGTTTTGGGCGACATTGTGCTGCTTTTGTTGTCTTGTCGATCCACCAAAGGAGGAGACCTGCTTGTCCAGTGTGGCGGTTTGTTGAGCAATGACAGTCAAGGCAGAAATGGTTTCTCCCATCCCTTTGAAGGCAGCACGATTGATCATCCCTGCAATCAAAACAAAAAGGAAGCTAACGTCAGTGCCATCCCTTTGTAGAATCATTTATCTTGTTATACCTTTCATCATCACACTTTTCAGCCATTTCATTCCAATGCTGCAGACCAGTCGACATGTGGTGGGGGTGTTATAAGTGATACAGAACTTCATCATTGGTATAAAGGCATCCGCATAAGGCAATATCGGCACCTTTGTCGTTATCATGATTACATAGCGTCTAAACAACCGAGACCATGTGACAAAAGATTTGTCAGTACCTGGTTTTGTAACGGGAATTATTTCACTTACAGGCCATCTTCTTGCTTCAGGACTTGGTGTGTATCAAAGACTTCTGCATCCTTTGCTTTCACTAATACAAGATACCCTGTTAGTACACCGAGTCGATCTGATCTTCACTTTTGTTTCATGACTTACCCATAGGACTTGGATTTGGCATGAGATAATTCAAGACTCTTTCCATCTTGCCGTCTTTGCCGTGTTGCCATTTTGACGCAGAGGGGACTATGGTAAGAATCAGTGCGCAAAAAGATGAGTAACTAGATCCCGACTCTCTGAATCTTTTTTTTTTTTACCTGAGTTGCCTTTTGCTTTAGTTAGCTGTTCCCAACATGACATCCCAAACATAAAGTCATACAATGCTTGTGCACTGATCGGTAGCTCCAGATCCGCTTGTCGCTTATCTAAATGATCATCGCACCCACAAACAGCAGGTTCTGCAGGCGGCGGAGTTGGTAGTGTTGAGCCACCCATATCGGCATTGCCCTGTGGAGTCGTCAGTTTACTGTCCATTTTCATCATCTTCTTCAGGTCGTCCTCGGTTGATGTGTTGGTCAGAGTGGTATCGTCGATAGTGGTTGAGCTGGAGGTGCTTTTCTTCGACAGGTGGGCTTTAGATTTCGCAATACGTGCTTCATTGGCGGCTTCCATGGCGGCTGTTAAGGCACCGGCTGCTGGGGAGGTACAATGATGCTGTCGTTCTATCGATACTTTGGCAGAGCTGGGACTACTACTGTCCGAAAGCGATGATGTTGTTGACGGTGGTGAGGATGACGAATGTATATCGACACTGTTGTTATGTTCGAATATTGCCTGTGGTTCAGTTGTTAATCGAGCTTGGGCTTGGACAGTGAGTGGTGTGACAGCAGCATTGGATGTAGTGGTGGCAATGACTTGGCTTGTTGGCGATCTTGGTCTGATCTTTCCGAGGGTTGTACAACGAATGAGATCGAAGAGAGCTTGGTCGTCCAGTTTCTGAAAGACAACGAGATTAGAAGACCAAAAGTATACATCTAGATACTACCCCTATACCTTACCTCTGTACGAGTTGCATTTTTGGTGGCAATTTTCAACCGCTCTACAATGAGTTCCGCCACCTCGAGCCACAGCCCAAAACAGTAAGTGCGATATGGTGCTTCCTTGGTGGTGATGTACATTAACGTGCCCTGAAGTTTGCCAGGGTGTGCCTTTTCTAAACGGACCGTCTTGATGCTTTTGAATGGAATGGCCAGCTTTAAAGGCAGCAGACATGAGTGAGTATAACTGACACATACACACACTTGTTCTCTACTTACAGCATTGACACATGTCATCATTCGGCAACTGTAAAACCAAAGTCGCCTTTGCGTCATATACACTGTGCCGCTATATCCATTGCTCGTATCTTGGAGGTGAGAATGTCGGTCACTGTCGGCATCGCTACAATCGCTGCTGGTATCTGTGTCTGGTGATGGACTTGCATGGTGATAAAAGGAGGCCGAAAACACTACAAGAGAAAACCGAATGTTAGATGCTCCAGTCCCTTTGTATCCGACAAAATCCTTACCATCCAGCACAATCTCGTCGTTAGGCACACGGGTAAAATAGCGGCGGAGTTCACGTTGACCGGCCACCAAGTCGTCAGAGTAGCTATTCAATAACACCCTCGGGGTTTCCAGTTCCACCTTATTTGGCCATATCACATAAGCATCAGGTTGCTGACTATTGCCTTGTTTCTGGATCCATCCATCGATTGAAGTCGAATCCACCTCGATGCTAGTTGACGATAGAGCAGTGATACCAGATATGAGCCACGGGACAGACCATGAAGATATAGTGGAGGCATTTGTCTGTCGACGAGCAGAATAATCAGGGCGTTGGTAGCGTTGAGATGTGACGGCAAGTGCGTTATCATCACCATTTGACGATGATTGATTGAGTGTGGTGCATGTGGCGTCTTTGTCGTCCATTCTGCTGGTGTGCATGTGGTTGGTGTTGATGCTCTCCCGTATCATCAATGTGGTCAATGCTGAAGTGGCGGAGAGATCGTTCATAAGATAGTCGGTGGCCGCTGCGCTGTGCTTATTTGAAGGCAGCCCTTGGAGTGATGGTATCAAAGGTGGCAGGACGGTTAGATCATTCATAGGTTTTCGACTGGGCACAGTAGCTTTAGGAGACAGCAGCGCCCTGGGAATGGCCATATCATCCACCGATAGAGAGAGTTCCTTTCCGTACAAAAGTTCTTTTGCACCTTCGATTGCCCATAGCCATTGATGCATGTCTTGTTCTGTTTCGGATTGGACAATGAAGGATCTAAAAATAGAAATGCATGATGATGAATGATCTGCATGAATGACAGCTTTGAGACTTTTACCTATCAGAACCGGCCACTTTGAAGCAGAAGCGGCGATCAATATCAGTAAAGATACGGCATTGCAAAGAAGAATTGATAGGAATGCGATCGCCAATCACAAGAGAGCCCTTCACCTTGTTTACGGTTGAGACAGAGTATTGACCAAACCAGCCGTCCTTCAGAAAGAACCATCGCCGCATCCAAGAATAGCGAGAAGGTTTTCCAATAGCGACACGGAAAAACAGATAGCCTTGCTTGACATGACGTTGTGACCCAGAGGAAGAAGAGGAGCAGGAGGAAGAAGAAGAAGAAGAAGAGGAGTATGTGGAAGTGGATGACGTAGATGAGAGCGAAGGCTTGACGACAAGAGAGGTTTGCATATCTTGAAAGGAGGTAGAGGATGGCAAGGAAGTGCTGCTGCCCATTTTCGAATGTGTACCTGGAGGGCAAGCAGTGGGTGTATCGTCATCAGATAAAGAGTCAAACGTGGAAGAATTGGTGATGGCTGCCAGTTGATCGTTGCTGCAAGTAGAGTATCGTTTGAGAGAGCGATGAGGTCTGATCTGGCGAATATAGATATCCTCCAGCGTCTGAGTTGATTGCTGGATTTGTTCCAATTGGTAATCACATGTTGCTATGCTCTTAATACATTACGTTAGTAAGCCATCAGAAAAGGGGAATGAATGGTTTCCACTTACTTCGTCCAGCCATACACGCCAACCAGGAATCAAAGTGCGAACGGAGTTTTGAGAGGAGAGAGAGAGGTCCAAGTGGTCAAGATGATTTGTGAGACCAGTAGCGAAGCAGTCCACCAAGAGATGTTCCACCTTTGACTTTAGGGTGATGAGCTGCATAAAGTAAGTTCCACTGGCACGGACATAGGACTTTTGGATATCAAACATTTGGAATGCGTCTTCCCGAAGGGCACTTGGCTCCTTTTGCTTGCTGAGGTTGCTGTATCGACACAGGTGGTGTTCATATTTGTCAAACGTCTTTTCAAAAGCCCTCCTCATATCCTAACAAAGTAAGCATGATACAAACAAAAAGAAACAAAGTTACATTGTTTAATTAGTACTGAATAGTTCAAATATGACCATACATGTATACACCACCACAGACGATTGACCCTGCTTTTGTTGCCTACCTTGAATTCCTTCATATCTGTCTTCAATAGGTGCTGTAAGGGTTTTAATAGTGACTCGTTCAAATCGTTTACCTATATGGGTTAAAGATGACGTTTAGCTATCTATGGTCTTGTCATTTGATACTGATTCACTTCACTTACCAGCTTTTCCTTAGCTGAGAGACTGGATTCCAAAGCACGGGCAAATCCATTGATGGCCATGGATGCAACCTGGGAATCTAAACATACAATAAAGAATCAGGGTCAGTTGTCTATGCACATGGCATGGATGTATACCGGTTTCCATTTTAAGTGCATATCCCCACTCCGATTGTCTCCCTTCACACACCAAACCAGTAAAAGTGGCTACTTACTAGACACAAAGGCAACGTCCTTTTTACTTGGAGCAAGCTGTTTACACATTTGGTATGTACATGCATTGGTTTCTATGTAAAAGAAAGCAACAAGACCATTAGTTTAGTGTCCCTTCACCTGGTTGCTTTAACTGTGTTTCTTGCATACTTGTTAAAGAGTCCAGGAGCTGCTTCAAACCACGGACGAAGCCTTCCAGCCATTTTTCAAATAGATCTGACTGTTCAGCCACTTGTTCAAGATTGGACCTGAAGACGGGTGAATCTAGTATGACATCTTGAAGGGTGAGGACATTGAGTGGGAAGGAGATCAATTGAGGCGGAGGTCGATCATTCGCAATACTTGTAGTCGTCATTGGAGTTGCTGCTGTGGTTGCCATTGACAAGCCTTGGGTACTCGCTTGTATGACTGAATGACAAAAGGTTGGTAAAGAAGAGGAGTGGAATGACAAGGGACGGGAAAAAGAAGGGGAAGAGAAGGGGAACAAGGAATAATAGCGATCGAAGCATAAATAAGAATCGCCAGCCAATCAAATCGCTTCATTTTTCAAGGCACACACCACCCACTGCCTGCACACAGGTGAGGGTCCAACACCATCATCAAGCAGCATAAAACACCACATGATCATATCAAACCAAAGCATACGTTTATTTCAACAAAGATATGAGAGCTAGTAAGACACAAGAGCGTTCTAAGCCAACAACTTTTCGAGAGATCCATTGCTATTGGCAGCTTGGACATCGCTGTTTCCACCAACGTGCTGTTGAGCTACGAATACATTAGGCACAGTTCTTTGACCAGTCTTCTTTTGGAGGTAATCTTGAATGGCAGCACCATCATCTATGAAACAAAAACAACAAACATGAGTACCGCGTGTTTGTAGTTTGTTCCCAGCCTTCTTCCAGCGTCGTCTTCTTACCAATTTGATCCAATTCGAGAACAACAGCTTCAACACCAAGTTGCTTGAAGAGGTTCTTGGTAGCAGAGCAGTAAGGGCAGTAGCTCTTGGAGAAGATCACAACCTATTACTCATCAAAGGAAACACGATTAGTCACTTGGGCAAAATGTCAACTCCCCTTTTCTGCATGCATCCATTACCTTGTTGTTCTTGATGAGAGAATCAACTTTTTCTTCGACGCTTTGACCCATGGTATCAAAAATATATAATGTGGAATGGAAAGAAAAACAAGAAGAAGGAAAAACAAAAGCACCCCCATCTTTATAGGAATCGGGATTTTTCAAACGCCGCTATTTCGCCATCAGAGACTAAAACCACACAAATAGAAGCTATTCAAACCCCGCCAAATCCCAAAACCCCCGCTCATGCATGACAAAGATTGACATAAACGTCATTGTGAGAAACCGAGGAACACAGTTCATTTCAAGGTATGACAATGGAATGCAGTACTGAATTCGCTACAATTTTAATGTTTTGTATGTGTAGGATGTACTAGATGAATGATGAATGAAGGAAAATTAAGCTACATGAGTAAGTGTGCATGATGATACTATGATAAAGTAAAGAGGTATAAGTGTATATGTGTGTTTGTGGAGGGAGGGAGGGAATCATGTTGATTTGGATGCAATCTTTTCAGCCATCATTGCCACAATAGCTGCACCTACGATCCGTGAATGCTTGACAATGCCAACAGAGAGTTTGGATGCCACCTTTTCCGGGATCAGTTCTTTCAAAGTGGAGCATACCCGCGGATGGAAGGATGGATAGTCTTCGTAGATACTGCCACTAATGGCTGCACAAAGCGAGAAAGATACAGAGAGACATAGTTAGTGAATTGAAGAATACAATTAGTTTAGAGACTTACATATAGCACATCCGCCACTATCACCAGCATCATCATGGCCGTGATTGTCACCATTGGATCCCCAAACCATAGTTGACATCGTCATATGTTGAACCACAGCAGCAATGGCCGTGCCAACCAAAAGAGCAGCCCTTGTTCCAATCAATTCGCACACCTTTTTGACGATTTCCCGGTCGGCCAGCGATGTTTTTGAGAGGTTCATCATATCCTCGAGTATAATGCGGGTGTCGTTGAGTTCGGGTGATTGATCGACTTCACAGACATACATGTAGCTGGTATCGAAGCCATAAGGAGTGTTGAGGACAGGAGAAGATTCGCCCTGAAAAATCAATTCGCGATCGACGAGATAGGTGAGGATGTTCCGTACGATTTCGCCCAAAAAGATCCCCGCCGTCATCTTTTCAAAGACATGGAATTGAGGGTTGATAGATTCTCGATCCAGCTTGCGATCAAACCAGGTGCATGGCAACGTCCGCCTCGATGAGCCAAAGTTTCCCCATTCAGTGTTGATGATCATTTCCGAGTCTGCTGAGGCTGTGGTGTGCATGCGTAGCTTGGTGACATTTCGAGTGACATCGTAGTACGCGCAATTCGTTCCCAGACTGTGGACGATCCCTAGCCGTGTAGAAGGATGTTGATAGGCATGAGCAAGTAAGGTGCAAACAGAGTCTATACAGCAGAATAAGGTTTAGCGTGTGTGAATAATCGGTAGTGTCGCATGTCACTTACCGTTCGCAATGGCAACAATCTCGATGGGCAACCCTTTCAAGCGGACCCGTTCATGCATGAATTGGACAATATCGATGCCCACACCATTCGGATAACTGAAGCCATAGCCAAGAGATAGCAGCATGCCACTATTTAACCCAGTTTGCTTGATAGCGAATCCAAAAGACACCGCCATAGAGTACATTGTCTGGTCTTGAGTACCAACCCGCGCCAAAAAGTCCGAGATGCATTCCACAATATAATCCACCAGCACCGTGAAATCATCCCCACTTGTCAAATCCTGAGGAATCTTGTATTGGAATTGATTGATCGCCAGTTTGCCTTGATCCCCTTTTAACTTGACTTGACAGGCATAGATGTCGAGTCCTGCTATTTCCAATGCGAGATAGGTGCCTTTTTCGCTACCAGTAGGGCGTCCTGTGTAGGTAACACAAACGGGAGAGAGAGATAGTTAGCGCAAGATATTGGTTTGTGTGTCGCTCACTCGTTCGTCTGTTTGCAGGCACATGTTAACGTCTACTTACCAGTAACAAAGGTGGGGATCATATTCAGATCACTTGATCGGTCATCAAGAAGGCCAGCCTTGATTTCCTTGCTGAAAGAGTCGAGAATGTGCAGCAATGTCGACTTGTCCAAACAAAACATCTGCTGTAGTTCCATCATGACAAGCTGTTGTTGTTCATTGCCGTGTACGAGATGATCAAAATACATTGTTGAAGGGGATGGGAGGGAATAAGTGTCCATGGGCGAGTCATGATCATGGTCTGTTGGTGAAGATGAGGACATGGAGTCGTGTTCCTAGAATCGAAGGTGATTGGTGGGTGCTGGTAAGGGCAGGTAACGGTCGCTGGAAGGTGTAGCGGGAAGGAGAGGGAGTGGAGCGGGGTAAACGAAAGAAAAGTGAAAGAGAAGTAAAAAAAAGGGAAAATGGGAAAGACCGCCCGAATTAAGCTTTTTTTTTT
>LT554740.1:229245-251550 GCA_900079185.1 Absidia glauca
ACATGGTTGCAAGAGGTGACAGGAGGGAGCGAAGGAGACGGACTTGGAGAGCAAGAAGCTGATTGAATGGATCGAGGAGGCCAAGACCACCATCCTGTTTGGGCTGGATCAATTTAGCATAGCCTATCGCGGGGAAATTCTGGCGGGACGTGAATTGAACAAGGACAGCAAAATAATAGGACGGGCAAAAAAATAATCTTATAGCCAATCGGGGGTTGAAATTTGGAGTGCATGGGCACACATTGTTGGAAAAGAGTGTGGGCAGGATCGTATTCCTAAGCTTCAATTTGTAGCATATCTCTAACATATCAGAGCGAGCATGCTACTACATTCTCATGTTATGATGTGGACTTACCTTTTGAATGACAAATAGGCTGGATCAGAGAAGATTGAATGCTGCCAAATGGGATAGCAGGGGTGGAGTTCCATCGAGGGCACCGAGTCTTGTATAAAAGTCTTCCTGAACATCATGATCACCTGTACAAATGCATTTTCAGCGACGGTAGATTGAATAGGATCGCCAGGAACAACTTCTTGCAGAGGCTGGTAGGTGGGTTAAGGGCAGCACATGTAATATAAAAGAATCGACCATTTGTGGGAAAGTCTGCCATTGATCACATCAATTCTCTTGGAAGGTTGGTGAGATATGCGCCGTTTATCGTCGTGTTGTTCCATCGGCCTTGGCGTCGTATTTGATCCACGTTCGCACACATGTTACCCGCCACACGAGCTGATGAGCCGCAATTGATATGTATCTTTTTGTTGGACCTGATACCAGGAGAAGAGAGGGCCTTGCCGACCGATTCCCGATGAGAAAAGTAAGACCATTCCTGTGCCTGGCGGGGCGGTTTTATTTTCATTTCGAATTGTGTCCCAGCTATACCCGGGACTCAAATCAGGGACGCAAAGAGTCCCCCGCCATATCAGTCCTTATTGCCGGCAAAATTTAGCATACACAAATTGGTTCCGTCCCGGTTGTTCAGGCTGTAGCATTCCCCTTTTCCAAGGTCTGTCATTCTTCAAATGGCGGGGGTTGAAAATTGAAAATAAGTTGAACTTTTTGAAAATTGAACTTTTGACCTCCATTTTTTTTTTTGAAGAGTTGCTAATTTCTCAGAACCGAGATGGAGAACCCACCGTCAGATTTTACAGGCAACCCGATACAATGCATATCTATCGACTGATACCAGAGATACACCCGTTTTTGTTGTATGCGGCTGTGAACGCCACGAGAAGCCCCCCCCCAAAAAAGCGACCAGTTGGAGTATTATTAAAATGGCAAGCCATCCAATAAAGTGACAGGCTACTGCGGGAGTCAAGATATCATCTATCACACTGGGCTTGACTGTTCCCTTGGCAGATTGTTTCAATACTGTATGCTGAACACTGGTATTGGTTGCGAATGAATCCCCTCAAATAAAAAACTGGGTCTTTTTTATCATAAGATTAGCTTTTGGTACGATCAACCCGGCCATAAGGTGTGTCCAGACCCTGTTTCAAGGAAACTTAAGACCACAAGTAGGGCCATCAAAGATGATCATTTTTCAAACTCCGCACTCATGAAAAAGCCAATAGCATTCTCTTCAGATGCCTCATCTTGCTGCAGAGATAAATGGAGTCGAGCGGATGAAGGTAGATCCCTCTTCACCAATGAGATAGCCGCCTATATCCGCTTTACGTATGGCTGGGTGAGCTATTTTCTCTTTTAAACAGGTGTTTCGAATGAGATTGGACAGTTTTACTTTATCGCTTGGCTGTTTGACATGTCTTGAAACAATGTACAAAGTGCCAAGCCCATTCATTGACTACGGTTTTACATTCATCTGTACCTAAAGGAGTCAAATTGAGTGCCCTTTTCAACGGCGGTAGGACGAGGATGTTCAAATTTCGTCATTTAGCCTCTGAAAAAGTTGGCTGTACGATAGAGTACTCTATCTATCTATCATGCACCACACAGCAAAACTCTGCATCTTGGTTCAGGTGAGGAAAGAGACGTAGCTGCTCGAATAGATATGCCGCTTATTTGACAGGTGTCAAAATCATTTTTCGAAAGAAATGCTCCTAAACTCCGCTTTGACCAATCATATCACACTCGCCCCTGAAACCACCTGGCTTTCTCTTCCAGTGGACAGTGGACAAGTTCGGTTGCAATCAGTCGTTAATCATCATAATTATAGACTCTCGATAGAGGGAGAAAAATTATATAAAAAGGGGACATAAATCGGCTGATCCTTTTTTTTTTTTCATCATCATCTCACCATCCTCTATCTATCAATCATGCACTTCTCTACTCTCCTTTCGCTCGCTGCTCTTGCTGCCACTGTCGCTGCTTCAAACTCTACCTCCACTAATGGCACCTCCACCTCCTCTGCCTCAAGCTCGGCCTCAAGCTCCTCTTCCACCTCTTCGTCTGGCTCTGGTGTCAAAGTCGTTGTTAAGAACCAATGTGGGTACGATCTAACTGTCTCCAAACTTACCAATGGTCAATCCTCTGGTCAAAGTGCAAGTGTTCCCCAAGGTAGCAGCAAAACATACCCCTTGGATAATACATGGGAAGGCCGTTTCTGGGCTCGTACCGAATGCTCAGGCGATGATTGCCAAGTCGCTGGCGCTAGCGATCCTGCCTCCCTTGCCGAATTCAGATTCCGCGGATCTGGTGGTGAAGACTATTACGATATCAGCTTCGTTGATGGATTCAATCTACCTATTTCCATCACTCCCATTGATGGCCAAGGCTCCTGCGGCTCTCCTACCTGCTCCACGCTTCCCAGCTGCCCTGACGACATGAAGATCACCGAAAATGGCAAATTTTCTAGCTGCCAGAGCGCCTGCTCCAAGTACAATACCGACGAATATTGCTGTACTGGCTCCCACGATTCGACAAGTGCTTGCTCCGCATCCTCTTATAGCAAGGCCGTCAAGGATGATTGCCCCAATGCCTACTCCTATGCTTATGATGATGCGACTTCTACCTACTCTTGTGTTGCCGAAGGTTACAATGTTATCTTCTGCCCTTAAGCAGCTCCTCTTCCATCCAATCATACCTTAGATTCTGTATTATAACATAGACTTGCATCGTTTATTTGAAATAAATGACTATCCCCTGTATACTTCATCTGTTTTGTTGGTCCCCAAACCCTATCTTCATGCATAACTTTGAAATGGATCATCCAATGTGCAACTGATACAAGTGTTACTACAAACAATTCGAGTAGGATCTCCCTATAATATACGATCAGGATTGCTTTTGAATTCTCTTCCCCTTCCACCGAGCGAAACTAAGAGAACGTTTTTAAACCCCGCAAGGGGCATAAATTGAAAAGTGGACCCTGCATTTCTGCATGAACTGTCAAAAAGTTTCGTTCGGCGGAGTTGGAATTATACCAAAAAAAGGCGAAGACAAGGGGGGTTTTTTTTGGAGGTTGCAAAGCCGTCTTCATAGTCATGTCATTTCATTATCACACCAAGACAACGTCCTTTATTATACCACAAACATCATAATGTATACAAAATTAAAGTAAAAAGGTAAAAGCATCAAATTTTCTATCTAGTCTAAGTGAGGGAAGAGTGGATGTCGATCCATTCGCCTGAGCCACGGCTTAGTGTCTGCAAGTAGAATTCCCTGAGTCCCTCCATGGCGGTTTCTTCACGTTGGATCTGTACCAAGCTTTTCGTCCGTTTATTCTTGATCCAGTCGTCTTCCAGTTTCTGTTCTTGCTGAATCGCATGGAAGGAGGAGGATCCTCTTCGCATATCTTTTCCAAAAGAAGAGGAGGCTGTGTTGTTCTTGGTGGATGGTGGAATTGGCGGTATCAGTTCAAACCTCGGTCCAAAGCTCTGTCGGGCATCAAACAAGGTCGGCGTATCCAATGTCTCCGTCCGTCTCCAGTCCCGCCGTTGTTCCTCCAAGATACTTTCTTTGCTGGCAAAACTATCAAGATGTAAAAGTGAGTACATTTTGTGATGGGGTTGGATTTTTCATTACTTACATCTTCTTGCCTTTGGGTGTGCTTTTCTCCACGTTTCCAAGTATGGCTGTTGATCGAGACTTGCTTTCGTTTGCATTCGACTTGACAGGTGGCGCTGATTCAGGTGCCTTGGTGATACCCGATGTGCTGATAGGCGGAACTGTTCCCCATGCTGAAGCTTTGGCTTCTGACGTCCCAGTCGTGAGTGGTTCTTGTTGTTTGAGCCTTCGTTTTTCCTTTTGAGACAGTTTTTTACTTGGCCCTGTGATGATCTGAGGTGAAGAAAGTATGATTAGAATTGAATGACACAAAAAACGCTGCTAGTACCTTTTGAGCAGAAACTAGTGTAGTTGCCAATTCCGCTTCTTCTTTTTCCAAGAGATCCCGCAGTGATGGTTTGGGTTGGGTTGTTCTATAGACAAAACAGACAAGTAAGTATGGTGTGAAGAGTTAGAAAGTCCGACTTACTCTACAGAGCTAGATGACAGACCCCACCCAGTTTCCGAAGTCGAAGACGAAGATGACAAATCAGGCTGTTGTTCTTGTTGGTTGTGAATCATAGGTATTGGTGCACCCTTTTTGATTGCTGGTTTTTTCTTGTTCTTCTTCTTTCGCTCCGGTTGTCCCTGTGTTGAATCAGATCCCACCATAGAATCGCCATTGCCATTTGAAAGTGATGGTTCCCTAGCGACCACAGGCTTTGTTGTTTCCATGTATTCGATGCAGCCGGTTGTGATTGGTGTTTCCTCCTTAGTCCATGTTGCCAGTGTCATTTGAAGGTCGATATCGTCATCAGGATTATCATTGGATGCCAATTTCGGTAAGCGGGTAACAAAACGTAAGGTAATTGCTTGTGCCTGGCTGATGAATGACTCCAGCTCCCGAAGTAGATCGAGGTTGATATGTTCGAGCAAGCTGTTTGTATGTAGTAAAACAATGCAGTGAGTACAAAGTGATTATGGTTGATTGTGCTTTCGGACTTACCCTCCTATAACAAAAGAGGACATATTGACCTCTATAAAGGTCAGGCAGGCTTCCTTCAGGGCAGGTGCAAGATAAAGATGGGCGCATTCCAGTATCATAATCACCGATCGTAGGTTCACCATTGGGATCAACGCACGTTCACACAGCACCTTGAGTCCAGGCAATAGGAGTTCGTCGGCAGTACACAAAAGATCGAGCAAAAAGTTCATGGCGTCTTCTGTGGTGGTGGCAGTTGTTGGAATGCTCAAGTCGGCTTGGCTTCGTTGATCAGCATACAAGTAGTCCACCAAACAAGTCATCGTATCTACCGAATGATGGTCCAGGTTCACTTGAGGAAGACTTGGGAAACCATTGACTTGGTTATTTCTGCGCCCATACATCCAATTGGCTTCCGGATTAAAGATACATGCAAAAAAGGGGCACCGTTGTCGTAGGATCACCTCGTGGCAGATCATTGTTCCATTTTTCAGTACCAGTTCCACGTCCCCAGTGTGATTGTGAGATCGCATATCAGCCAGGTGCATTTTTAAAGTTGAGGCAGGTGGAGGCAGGTGTGATGAGTTGACATATTCGTATAGGTGAGACAGGCCAAGTAAAGACGATAGGTGAATCAAATCATAGCGCATTTCTTGACGGTCAGGTTGCTGTTCAGAGCTAAAGCATTTACAAAAGGCCGGCGTTCTTTGTGCATAATGGTCAAGAGTCAATCTGTCGTTGTAAATGTAATCCATCAAGACAAAGAATGACAGGAGATGGCAGCCTTCGACAATGACATCGTACCGCTTTCGTGAGTCGTCCAAAGTCGGTGATCTTCGAGTGATGATAAACTTGACATGGCCAGATAATTCGTTCCTGGAAGTGTTGTCGTCGTCAAGATGTTCAGGTTGTAATGCTGTTTTCCTATCCATATTTCTTCGAGACTCAAGGACACATAGATGCGAGTAGATCGGTTTGCCTTGTACCCAAAAGCACACATCCAAAGTGGGGTCGACTTGCTGCTCCATTTGTTTCCAGGCGATGTCTATTGCTTTCTTGGTGTCAAGTTTGTACTGCTGTTCAATGTGTTGTTGTTGCAGGCGACGCTCTTTAGCATCATGATCGTCTACATCGTCGTCGAGACTGGCGGGTTTGATGGAGTGCAAAGATCGTGCTTTTTTCAATTCCAACTGTCGTAGTCGTTTTTCCAGGGGATAAACCATTTTCGTCCAAGGTAGAGACATCACAAGGTCCGACGCCAAAGTAGAGGTTGGTTTAGAAGGTGAAGATAACTGATACTCCGACCGTATAGCAGCGTAGGCACCATTGGGGTTAGCACAGACAAAGACGCAGCGTTGAAGTTGAGGAATCCACTGGAATTTGAGTTTACTGTCCTTTGCGCTTTCCCTTGTTACACCTCCGATATAGACTTGTCCACCCGCCGTAGAGATGATCACTTGGCCGTCTTGTCCAATACCAACACTCGTCGCCGCCATATCAGCACGATTGCCAGTCCAAATCCGCCTAGGTGAGCTGATAACCGTTGAAATCTGTTTCGATCGATGCTGTTCTAGTTTCAGGTCCATATCTGCCGAGGAAGTCGATGGTTTGCATGTCCAAATGTAGACGTCTCCAGCGTTTGACAAGGCTGCAGTATAAATGTTGCCACCTGATACGAGTTTGACAATGTGGTTGTTCGCAGGGGAGTGTACAGTGATATTACTTGGGAATCGGCTTGTTGGGAATCTATACATTATATAGAAAACGTCAATCACAGTTCGCAGCGCCTTACCAATCGTCACTTACATTAGCTTTTGCGTTTCAAAGTTGGCCAAAGTCATAACATCATGGTTTTGAAAGAGTATGGTAGTGGAGAAGTCCTAAATTTGCACATATGTTCTGTAAGTCCACCTGCATCATCCTGCCCGCCACCTCTGCCCCTTTAACTTACAGTTGCGACGACTTGGAGGATGCTGGATGAGTAGACGACCTTGCGTGGCGTCACTTGTCGTCGATCGTTGCCTAGATAATGATATCCTAATCAAATCAAGTAGGTTAGTAGTCCACTCCCTCTTTCCACTCCATCACAAATACTTTCACTTACCCAATTGCCCCTGATTGTAACCAAAAGTAAAAATCTCGGTAGATGTATAAGCGACAGAGTGCACCTTGGAAGCAGCCACGCCAATGATCGGTTGTTTCTTCATACTGGGTGCCTGAATTTTACGGGGATAGAGCTGCGCTGCATATTCGCCTTCTTTAACATCAGTATCGTAGCCTAGTGCCCACGTCAAAATACAATAGACCGTTTGTTAGTCATTCCTCTCCTCCTCTGTTTCACGATAATTCACTTACCCAGCTGTCCATAGTCGTTATTTCCAAATGTGATCACACTGCCGCTGACCGTAACAGCAATGGTATGATCCCTCCCCAGAGCCACGTCAATAATTCGTTCGGGCCACCGTACAGACGAAGGAGCCAGTTGCGCACCGATATCTTTCCCCATGCCAAGGCGACCACCTCTACCAAATCCACAAAGAAGCAGGTTATGTTTGGATTCGCTCGTCAAGATTGCAAAGTGGAATTTAGACATGTAAATGGATTCGATCAGATACGGAGGACGCCGCAAAATTGTTGATGCTTGTTGCTGCTGTAATCCAAGAGGTACCCTTTCCGGTCTGGACCTGTTTTCTGTATCCAAATGGCCAAGAACATAATTTGCGTTCATCCCCCAGGTGTATAGGTCCGTCCCTCCATAATGCGTTGTTTTAGACTGGGTCCGCGCCATTAATGGGTTGTGCTTTGACTGAGAGGTGTAGGGTCGATGATTGGGTGAGGGTGATAATGATGATCGAGGGCTAATGTCATCGTCTGTCCACGTTTGATCGTCCATGCCCATGATTGGTTCTGCCGCCGTTTCCAGTTTTCGCAAAAGTGGTGTTGGGTGGCTCGTCGTTGTGGAAAATAGTTCGAGCGCCTTGTATCCTTCCCAGTCCTTTAGCAAACAAAACACAATACATGTTAGCAGCAACACGGCCACGATTGTATTTAGGTTACCTTGCCAGTTAGATCAAGATCGTCCCTTTTCGTAAGCATGCAGACTATTTCAATACGGCCAAGATACAGCGCCCTGAATCAAAACCATATAACAATCAAGTTGATCGGATTAGTTCAGTTCGTAATCACAGGGAAAAGCTGCACCGCAGCTGTCAAAACAATGCCAATATGGTATTGATAAGTTACCTATGCAAAGGAGTCCATCCATTTTCTAGATCCCGTTTGTTAACGTTCACCAAAGGGCATTCAATCAAGAGCCTGGCTATATCCAACCGATTCCAAGTGATGGCATGATGTAATGGGGTCTTGCCTAAGGTCGATCGTCTATTGAGGTTGTACTGCTTTTGGTTCGTCGTTCGCAGGTAGCGTGGGAGCCATGATTGCGCTTCTTTGTGCTGTGCATGAGAGGAAGAAGAGGAGACGAGATCGATTAAATAGGCAATAGTTTCTACATCGTTGAGTTTGATGGCCTTGTATATAGATATCATGGATGTCCAGTGTGAGAGAGCAAAAGGAAAGTGAAAGGAAAAGAAGAGAGGCGAAAATCAAATCCGCCTGGATAAGGCGGGATTTGCAATTTCAAACCCCGTCACCGAAACCTAGGCATCCCCCATGAAAAAGCGCCTGTTTTCTTGAACAAGATTTTCTTGTGAACAGGACGGACAACCCTATTTCAAATTTTGCACGAAGAATGATGTGCTCTTATTTATCAAATGATGCCAAGGGTGCCAGGTTTTGCTGAATTAAACCCGAATCTCGAGGCACTCCCATCAACCGCTCTTTTGTGACTTTGTGTGGTGTTCACGGGCGTATACGACTACGAAGTAGCTTGTTTCTGGATATGGTTCGATAGGTATGGATAGAATACTGTTCCATGAAAAATTTGGCGGTGGGTTACCTATCACGTTTTTGAGAAATAAAGCGACTGTAAGCATAAAGTTTGGGGTTCAAAACCGCTCAGATTTCTAAAAGTTGAAAATTTTCAAAAGCCTCCTGCACCCACCCGCTCCTGTTGCCTCTCACCCACAGAGATTGTAGGGCTAAATTCAAGCCTGTGGGGTAACGGAAAGATGAAAAGCCGCCTAGAACGCTGGTATGGAGTGTCAAATTTAAGCCTGTAGGGCTCAAATCAAACGTTGAGAGGAATGGCAGGGTTAGAAATGTCCGTTCTCAGGTTTTCGGTTTGCTTTTGAAAATTTTGAAAATGTAAAATTTTTGACCCCCTTTATTTTGTAACGAGTTGCTTATTTCTCAAAAACGAGATGGACAACCTACCATCAAACTTTACAGGCAGCACGATGCAATGCATATGTATCGATGGATACCCGGAAACAAGCATTCGTATGTTGTATGCGGCCGTGAGCGCTAGGAGAACCCCCAAAAAGGGACCAATTGGAGTGGTATCACAAATGGCAAGTCGTTCAAGGAAATCTAGCTTTCTTGGTATCAGTCAATGGATAAAACGCACTTCTGAGTCTATGTTAAATTTGAAGTTGGGTTGTCCATCCCGCTCACAAGAAAAATGAGCTCCAAAAAAACCGAGACTTTTTCCAAGGTCTATCCTTTCTTCAAACTAATCAACGAAAACTCAAGTTTACACCTTTTTCCAAATGGCGGAGGTTGAAATGTTTTTGAAAATTAGAACTTCCTTGAAATGTAAATTTTTTGAAAGCCTTTTTTTTGTAAAGAGTTGCTTTTTTTCATTCCGAGATAGACAACCCACCGTCAAATTTTACAGGCATCATGATACAGTGAATATCTATCGACTGATACCCAGAAACAAGCACTTTCATGTTGTATGCATCCGTGAAAACAAAAGCAAAAGACCCAAAAAAGCAACTGATTGGAGTGTATCAAAAAAGACAATTGACTCACAGAAACCAAACTTTCTTGGTATCAGTCGGTAGATAAAAAGCACCTCTGGGCCTACATCAAATTTGATGGTGGGCTGTCTATTCCGTTTGCAAGAAAATTGAAAATTTGAACTTTTCGAAAACGGGTCGGTTTTGAACCCCCAACTTTTTGCAAAGAGTTGCTCATATCTCAGAACCGAGATAGACAACCTACCGTCAAATTTTTCAGACAACACAATGCAATGCATCTTTATCGACTGATACCGAAAGACATGCATTTCTATGTTGTATGAGCTCATGCACAAACGATCACTATCAACGCTAAGCTGGCGAAAACCAAAGTTCTCCAGTCCAGACTTACTTTATTCCGTGGACATGGAGTCAAGATTTGACCCACCCCCAGGAATGAGAGTATCTAAGATGACTGGAGTCTATACAAAAAGTGAGACCATGGGGATGTTTTGAGGAGACTTTATTGACTGAATGAGACTAGTTTGAGCTTTCATGTCGAAATGGAAGACACGTTTAATGTTTTGCATGAACCCTTCCAAATATGGACTTCCGCGGAGTTTGAAACACATGTGATTTTCTTGCGAGTCTGTGGAGCTTGTCCTTCCATCATGTACTTCAAACGCCGGCAGTTGTGATCCTAAAAGAGTCAATTGGCGCTTACGTTAAGCGTGCTGTGTAACTTCTCATAAAAAGTGCCATAAATGAGGTGCCCTCTGTTCTTTTCCCCGCTTTTCCTTCATCTCCCCACTTGCAGTATCGACGATGGAATCCTTTGCAATCAACAATGGCGTGAAGTTGACCAGCGTAGCATTGCCTCTGTTACTGATTTCGGAGCATCATCGAGTACGATTGGGCACATGGATCTTCAAACCTCTGGCGTCTGCTGGATTCCTATTATCAGCTGTTGCCAATAATCCCGCCGGATCAAGTGTCATGGCGTCCTCTCGCTATGGCAAATCAGTATTACTTGGACTGGTGCTCGGCGCCGCTGGAGATGTCTTGTTGATTCACAAATCCGGCTTCCTATTGGGTCTTGGTAGTTTCTTGTTAGGCCACTTATCTTTGGTGTACGCCTTCACACTGCATGATGGTGGGATGGACACAAAACTGGGCACAAGCGCATTAGCAGCTACTGCAGTGACAGCAGGCATTGTTGGGCGGTGGCTCTTACCGAAGATCAAGGATCCTATCATGAAACGTGCTGTGCTTGTGTATATGACTGTGATCAGTGGAATGGTGGTGACGGCTAGCGCTAGTGTGCCTTTTGCCAAACTTCCTCGGCATCAGTTGATCGGTGCACTGATGTTTTACTTATCTGATCTTTTCGTAGCCCGAGAAGAATTTGCGGGTAAATCTAGATGGAATCAATGGATCGGCCTTCCTTTGTACTACGGTGGTCAAATCTTGTTAGCTGGCACTCTTCAACATTGAGGACCTTTTGCATATTCCCACACATTCCACCCTTCCGATTTGCCCTTTATATCAACGCATAACATACTATCACTTTGAATAAACTTTATTTTAAATGTATACATTAACACTAACCAGTAATGATGAAGATATGATATGTAAAGCAAAACCCCACCTAACGTGAATCTACAAACTATGATCAAGGGTGGCCCACCACTTTGTTCGTCGATCCTTGTTCCGTAAGTCATCTATTTTGAGCCGACCACCAAAACCGTCCGATTTCATCGCAGTAGCGGCTTCAAACGTTAAAATTGCATGCTTGAGGACGAAAGATCTGGGAATGAAGGAAGGCCAGGTTCAAGATATGAGTGAGTGTGTTCGTAATGTTGATGCTATACTTTCATTTATCCTCATTACCTCTTTTTTCACGTTGAGACTCCATAACAAGCTGGTGGACAAACTTTTCAAAGATGTCGATGTAAGGCTTGAGCGATGTTTTCTTAAAGTCTATGCAGGGAAAGCGAGAAAAAGATTGTTAGCCTAGACTGACATATGTAAAGGTTACCCAGCTTTACCTTGACCTTTGCGATCGTTATCGTTTCTAGGGGTGTATTCGTTTATTTCCTTGGCCAATGTTGTCAGGGTGGGAACTGTCAGAGGATCAAAAGAGTCGCATTCTGCTGGATCTATTGGTACACATACCCGCTCTTCAATCAAAATAGAACATGAGTATCATACATTACTAGACAGGGGTTGGGATTGGTTCGATTCACTTACGAGTTTTCGGGTGCACACAGAATGGGCTTTTTAGTAAATGGTTGATGTGGGTCGTCACTTTTTCATCTAGTCGAGGGTACAAATATTGAAATATGATATCGCGGGTGGTGGTGTCAAAGCTCTAAAGGTGGTATGCATCTGATTAGTTCCCAGTCACCCTCTTTGCACATCCTGCCTACTTACTTTTGCTGTATCGCTAACTAAAGATTTCAGTTCGTCCCATTTTGCTCGAGCTGATAGTGATGCATCGTCAGACCATGATTCATCCAGTTCACGACGGGTTCCTAAAAAGCAGTAATATACGCGGTAAGAGTCCCATATCATGCCGTTTCTGCTTACCTTCATCTGCGATGATCTTTAGCATCTTTTGCCATTGATCTCTGGTGTCCAGAACCCCTTGACGATTTAGGATGAGCGGTATAAAGTAAGGCTTGATGATTTCCAAAGATCGCCTATGAGCAAAGGATATTGTTAGCTTTTACCGAAAGGGAGTTGTCATAAGATGGTCACTTACTCTAAAGATGGATGCAACGTTGATGGTAGTCGCACCTTCCTGTCCACTTCAGCACCGCCCTAAAGAAAGAGCAAAAGGGGTATATTAATGTGAGTGTGTGTCGCTCGTAGAAGTTGCCACTTACCTTGACCACCTCGAGATAACCAACGATAGCCTTCCGACTTTCATTATTTAGCTTTCTTGCTCTTTCATCACTGACCCAGCAATGCACCCCACGTCGTCCTGAGTAGACCCATAGTAGGTGTTCAAAACCAAAGTCATCTACGTATATTTGAATGATACCGTTAGTCAACTTCCTGAGGCACATACTCATCGACATACACATCACTCTTACCTCGTAAGCACTTATCAATCACTTTGATGGCGATAGTCATGAATTGCCAACAATCGTGACAAATGTTACCACCACTACAACAAGTTCTGATATCGTCGTAATCCGTCATATCGATATCGAACACCAGATCCTTTTCCAACGGCCGGAATGCCTTTTCGCTGACTGACTTTTTGTCCTTTGGCTACATAGAGAAGAGATTGGTTGTTACTACAAGACTTTTAAACACACACACATTCCTGTTACCTTGACGGAGTAAACAGCGCCGATATCGATCTTGACAGGTTGTAGGCGTTCAATTTCCTTCTTCAGAGCATCCGAGTCGGCAAAGGAGTTGTATCGAAAGTAGATATCGTTGGCCAGTGTAAAACTGAATTCACGATGGGTAAAACTTTTGCTGGTGTCTACGCATTGAAAGAAGGAAGGGTGGGTCAGTCAGGTAGGCATACAAGTACACAAACAGAGACTTACTGATACCATAGCTGAGCCAAGAATGGTACAGCTTGTATGGGAATAGTCGTTGATAGAAGAGCCGGAGTAAGAAGACAGGATCTTGATCTTCAGATACCACACTAATTCGAATCAAGGTGAGCTTTCCGTTAGGTACGCCTTGCAAGGGAGATGGCTTACCTGAATTGCCTTGGAGCTACAAGTTGGGTCCTTTGTTGCTGTTGATCAATCACATGATCCCTGTTGGGGGTTTGAAGTTGGACATTTGCCATAGTAGACCCTACTTGATTCATGTCGTCGTCTTCGTCGCTAAAGAAATCGTCCATGGTGATATCTTTTAATTCATCGTGAATAACTAACAAAACAGTAAGTGTGAGAGGAGGTATACACAAATGAATCGCTTTCTGTTATCTTTTGGCAGCTTAGCAGGCCCAACATGTTACCTTCTTTGTCGGCCATGGTTGATTGTTAGGGAGAGACGAAAGAGAGAGAACACGAAAAAAAATTGCGGACTCGCGAGTCTTTGTAACTATTTCAAACTCCGATATGTCGAGCAGGTTTTGGCGCATCGGGTGGTTCACACTGGTACACATCAAAGTTTTGAGCACGACTAAAGCTAATGAAAAAGAGTAAGGTCATGGAGATGGTTTCAAATATGTTTTATTGGCTGAATGAGACTACGGTGAAGCTATATGGCAAGTATAGGACTTGTCATGAAATGACTAATCTAGTGTATTGACTACGGGAATGAAGAAGGGAGGGGTTGGTCAGAGGTGATAAATTTATTCGTGGTGGCAGGTTAAGCAAAAGAGCAAAGGGCTGGTGCTCTTTAGACGGACAATGGCTAGGGAATCTATCAAGGAAAGGAGAAAGCACCAAAAAAAAAATTTCAAGGGTTTCCCTATGTTTTTACATTTGAAAATTTTTAAAACAGCCTTAATGGGCGATATAAGGCAATGGTGGAGTCATCGTTATCGTCGTCGTCATCGTCGTAGCGAATCTAAAGTCGAGAACAAATTGCTGGTCAAGGTAAGGTAAAAGATTACCGAGATACTAAAAGGATAGGATCTTAATCGTTCGTTCGTTTTTTCGTTCGTAGTCGTAGTCGTCGTCTTCGTCGTTGTATAAAGATCGTCATATGAAGTTCGAGTTGTTCGTGGGGCAACGCAAATGACGATGGAAAAATAAAGGGATGAAGAAGCGAACAAGAAGCAAAAAAAAGGATTGGTGAGAAAGGCTAACTTTTGTAGCCGCTCTCAAATTATAAACTCCGATTGGGTCACAAATAATCGTGTGCGTAAAGTCCGAACCTGTTCACTTTTCTTTTCTTTCTTAAACAACATCAACACTCATGGAGTTTGGCTTGGACCGCATTTACCGACTACTTGACTACCTTGACAAACCTCAAGAGAAACTCTCTGTTATCCATGTAGCGGGAACGAATGGGAAAGGATCGGTCTGTGCCTATATGACCAGCGTACTTTTACAAGCAGGGTACAAAGTTGGTCGCTTCAATTCGCCACACTTGATAGCTCCTCGCGACAGTGTACAGATCAATGGCAACGCCGTGGACGCTGAACTCTTCGAAAATGCCTCCAACTTCGTAACAACTGTCAGCAACAACAATAACGTGGGTGCTTCAAGCTTCGAAATCTTGGTGGGTGCTGCCCTTTGGCTCTTTGTCAAGGAACAGGAAACACATGGACTTGACTTTGTGATGTTGGAGGTTGGGCTCGGCGGATCGCTGGATGCTACCAATGTTTTTACCTCACCTGTAATGACGGTGATTACTTCGATAGGTATGGATCACATGGGCGTGCTTGGCAACACTATTGAAGAAATCGCTTGCGCCAAAGCTGGGATCATGAAAAAGGGCTGTCCAGTGGTTATCGCTCCTCAAGCTGAAGTGAAGGCCGAAAAAACTTTGATAAACTGTGCTTGTGCTCTGGAAATCAGCTGCGTGGTGATGGTGCCTGGAATTGCTGCTGTTGATACTGTGACACATCGGGCGGACGGAGGGGATCGGCTTACGACTGGGCAACGAATACACTTACAACACAACCCCAAAGATAGGACAAAAGGGACAGCATTGCCTTCAATAGATGTGGATTATATGGTCGCTCTACATGGGGATTACCAACGGGAGAACTCTGCAACGGCGGTGATGGCTCTGGAATGGCTGACTCATCTTGGTGTTATCAAACTGACAAAGGAAAGTCTTCTAAAGGGGATGGCAAATACACGATGGCCTGGCCGCTTGGACTGGGTGAATACCGACTCTCTCTCAACAGATTCAACAGATAAACTGTCGTTCCCTAAGTTACTGGTAGATGGTGCTCACAATCCTCCCGCCTGCCTTGAATTGCGCCGCTATGTAAATCAGACCCTGCATCATCATCAACTACGTCGCACTATATGGATCATTGGCGTCACGACCGGCAAATCCCTGAACGATATGCTTCCAACACTAGTACAGAATGACGACGTAATCCTTACAGTGCCCTTCTCACAGCCCGAAGGCATGCCCTGGATTCATTGTGTGGACCCGGTGGCACTTGCTCAGCATGCAGACTACGCCGAAAATCAGAAAGAAGCTTTGCCCCAAGTCTCCCTTCAAGATGCTCTGGTGTCGGTAAGCTCTTTATATCGTCCTGAAACTGATCTGGTTGTCCTTTGCGGTTCTCTCTATTTGGTGGCGGATCTTTACCGGTTAATCAAGGCAGACTACCTATAGAAATCATAGTTAGATAGATTCTCATATACCATATTAGTTTGTTAGAGGGTGAATAAAACATGTTTTAGAGGGAATTTGGTCAAATACCGTCCAAGGGGACATGCCTGTCGTATTCTACTAACATGAAATGAAGAAACGGAATGGCAATGTACTTTTCTATTAGGACCAAGCTGGGTTACCTTGGCAATTGCCAAAAGTGACAGGTCAGATAGCCCCTTCAGAAAATCCCCCTTCATGCTGACCATACATTCAAACTCCGCACCCGGCTACAAAGGCTCACTTTTCCAACAATCCTATTTTTTACTTCTTCTTCGCTTCCTCATCACTATTTTCTTTCCTTTGACATTGGAACCGCACCACAAACGACCCACTCTCTATACAACAACCTTAAATGATGAAAGCAAGGTAACCCTCTCTTCCTCACCATCTTGTCTATCTTTGTCTTACCATGGCTAACATTTTGTATCATTGCTCCTTTTTTTCTTGACAGATCGGCTGGGATGACAACGAATATTGGCTCTCTGGCACCAGGTCGGGATGGACATGTAATTAGATTAGGGACTGGGCTCGATGGATTACCATAGCCAATGCACTTTCAAAGAACACCATTCCTTAGCTCACTCCCTTTGGACACTACTACTGACCCAGTATCCAGGTCTCCCTTTCTTCGCTCCGTAGCTCGATACACTAGATTAGTTAATCCAAGGCATGTACTACATATAGCTTAACGATAGTCTCATCCAGTCAATAAAATCATAAAATCTATTTGAAGCCCTCTCCATGACTTTTAGTCTTCTGAATATGTTTTTGACCGATTGCTACCTACACACACGAGTCTTTCAGAAAAAATGCTGGGCGGGCAGAATATGAAAACAGTTGACATTTTGAGAGACTCTACGATTTTCAGTTGTAACTTTTTGGGACTTGTGGCCCTTTTTTCAAAATCGAAATGGATACCCTATTTTCAAATTTCACATGGCAAACAATGAAATGTATATCACTGGAAAGTTGCCAAACTTCAAGTATAACTGTGTTGTATACGTCTCTGAGCACTACATTAAGCCCTAAAACAGCGACTAATTCCTGCAACCCTAAAATCTACAATTTATCCATTGAGACCAAATTTACTTATCGTCACTATGTAGATACGAAGCACAGCTTTTGGCATGCTTAATTTGAGATAAGGTTTACTATCTCTTTTACGAGAAAATTCATGTCCAGGCCAAAAAGGAACACTTTTTTCGGGGAATGCTACAGACAGAACCACCGAGACAGAACCAATCTGTGTATGCTGAATTTTGTGGACAATAAGGACTGATATGGTGGGGGACCCTCTGAGTCCCTGACTTGGTTCCCGGGCATAGCTGGGACTCAATTCGAATGAAGATAAAACCGCCCCGTTAGACACAGGAATGGTCTTACTCTTCTCATCGGGAATCGATCGGTAAGGCCCTCTCTTCTCCTGGTATCAGGTCCAACAAAAAGACACATATCAATTGCGGCTCATCAGCTCGTATGGCGGGTAACGTGTGTGCGAACGTGGATCAAATACGACGGCAAGGCCGATGGAACAACAGAACGATAAACGTCGCATATCTCACCAACCTTCCAAGAGAATTCGGGCGATCAATGACAGGCTTCCCCACATATGGTTGATTCTTTTATCCCAAACGTGCTGCCCTTAACCCACCTACCAGCCCCTGCAAGAAGTTGCTCCCGGCGATCGGCCAATGACATGACCGACTAGCGGCGAAATAACTCAGTCCTGGCGCTCCTATTCAACCTACCGTCGCTGAACATGCATTTGTACAGGTGATCATGATGTTCAGGAAGACTTTTATACAAGAGTCGGTGCTCATGATGGAACTCCAACCTTCTATCCCATTTGGCAACATTCAATCTTCTCTGATCCAGCCTATTGGTCATTCGAAAGGTAAGTCCACATCATAACATGAGAATGTAGTAGCATGCTGGCTCTGATATGTTAGGGATCTGCTGCAAATTGAAGATCAGGAACACGATCCTGCCCACACACTCCTCCAACAATGTGAGCCTATGCAGTCTACATTTCAAACCCCGATTGGCTATAAGATTATTTTTTTGCCCAACCTATTATATTGCTCCTTCTTCCCCTCGTCATTACTTTTTGGACTCCACATTGTCATTCTCTTTACTCCACGACGACAAACGAACGAACGATCAAACGAACGAACGAACGATAACTCTCCTCTCCTCACGTCATGCTCATCTTTTGCTTACCATTATAACTTTTTGCCTTTTGCATCGTTCCTCTTTCTTTTGACACTAGATCGGCTACGACGATGACGACGGCAATAGGGACGACGATGATGCTAATGACGACTCCACCACTGCTTCATGTCGCCCAAAAAGGCTCTTTTTAAAATTTTCAAATGTAAAAAACATGGGGAAACCCTCGCAATTTTTTTTTAGGTGCACTCCCATTCCATTGTAGAATCTCGTAGTCCAAGTTACTAGTAAAAGTATACCAAATCTTTGCCCTTACCCTTCCGCTACCACCACTGATACTTTTACACAGCTTGGCCGTTTTTGTCCACCTCCATTTGCTTATTTTTCACAGCAGTTTAGTCATTCCCACTACAAGAGCTTGTTGCCATTAGACATTAGCTTAACTACGACCCCAAACATAGCCTGTACCATAGCCCTCTAGTCCTATCCCATCAATAAAGCCTACTTGAATCATCCTACGAAAGACGTTTCTCAAATCCACAACGATGACAATTTCATGTACATTATAAAGGCTAAACTACAGATGAGTAGCTCATCATTGACAACTCCTAAAACACCATTGGTTTACTAGTTGTAATAAATCTAATGACATGTACATGATCGTAAGGTCTATCTTCGCATACATACAAAGATTTATTGTATCAATAGGATTAATGGGCTATGGTAAAGACTATGTTTGAGGCCGGAGTTAAGCTAATGTGTAAATGGCGACAGGTTGTAATGAGAATGACTAAGCTACTGTAAAAATCATGCAAATAGAGGCGGACAAAGACGACTAAGCTGAGTAAAAGTATCAGTGATAGTAGCGAAAGGGTATGGGCAAAGAATTTGTATACTTTTATTAGTAACTTGGACTACGAGATTCTACAATGGAATGGGAGTGCACCTAAAAAAAAATTGCGAGGGTTTCCCCATGTTTTTTACATTTGAAAATTTTAAAAAGAGCCTTTTTGGGCGACATGAAGCAGTGGTGGAGTCGTCATTAGCATCATCGTCGTCCCTATTGCCGTCGTCATCGTCGTAGCCGATCTAGTGTCAAAAGAAAGAGGAACGATGCAAAAGGCAGAAAGTTAGTAATGGTAAGCAAAAGATGAACATGACGTGAGGAGAGGAAAGTTACCGTTAGTTCGTTCGTTTGATCGTTCGTTTGTTCGTTTGTCGTCGTGGAGGAAAGAGAATGACAATGGAGGTAAAAAAGTAATGACGAGGGGAAGAAGGAGCAAAATAATAGGTCGGGCAAAAATATAATCTTATAGCCAATCGGGGTTTGAAATGTAGACTGCATAGGCACACATTGTTGGAGGAGTGTGTGAGCAGGGGCGATTTTCTCTTCATTTCAAGTTGAGTCCCATCTATGACCAGGTCTGAAGTCAGGGACTCAGAGAGTCCCCAGCCATGTAAGTCCTTATTGTCAGCAAAATTCAGGATACGCAGGTTGGTTCTGTCCGGATGGTTCTGTCTGTAGCATGCCCCCTTTTTATCAAGGGATGGATCCATGCTCTTTTCCAAAAAGCGGCGTTTAAAAATCTTACGACACCTTTGGTTTTTCTCAACTGAAGGATGTTAGGGACACATGGTGCTTGCATAGACAGAGTTCCAATGGTAAGTAATGCGAGCCAAGGCAAAAAGTGAGCTTTTGTTCATTGACGCACTTGACACAGAGTGGAAATCATCAATGTACATCGAATTTCAAGTCAAGAATGAGCAGCAACAGCAGCGCCTTCGCTCAAGCTTGGCCCTAGGAATCGAGACGGTTATCATGGAGATGGTTTCAAGTAAGTTTTTATTGAGTGAATGAGACTATGCTTAAGCTATAGGGGAAGGTATGTTCAGGACTAGGAATGACTAACCTAGTGTCATGGCCAAGAGATTGAAAGAGGGGGATAGCTGGTCAGAGGTGCCAAAAGGATCAGTGGCAGCGAGTAAAGGGGTGTAGGCAATAGAGTAGTGATGTTTAGTAAGGCAATAGCTTCAAAATTTACAATGGAATGGGAGTGCACCAAAATAAAATAAAATTGCGAGCCCATGTTTTTCGTAATCCGTTGCGCCCGATACCTAATCCTAATCCATGTCCATCCAGACCTGCTGCCAGAGAGCCGATATCCGTTGCCATCCTAATCGATCCACTTCGAAAAAAAAGAGCAATATGCAAAAGGCTAATGTTAGTCATGGCAAGACAAAGATGGACAAGATGGCGAGAAGGATAGGGTTGCCATGCGTTCATCGTCCATGGACACTGTATAAAGGGAGAGCCGCTCGTGGTGCGGGGCTAATGATGATGGAAAGAAAAAAAGTGGTGAAGAAGCAAAGAAGAGGCAAAAAATAGGATTGACGGAAAAAATGTTTCTTGTAGCTCGGGCGGCATTTGAAATCCAGAGATGCTGTAACATTTTCTTACCACTGACTCTTTTTCATGATTCGAGCACAACCGCCCTCACCCCAACTGTAGGCCACCAGGGATCGAAATTTTATGCCGTACCGTACCGTTAATACCATAGTACAGGTGCTATCCAAAAGCAAAGTGACAGGTCATTAAGGTTCATTTTATTTCATGCATGACGTAAAATAACTAAGGGAAGGGGGGGGGTGTTCACTAATAATCTACTACTGTACTAGCCCGACTGGCAAAGATCAAGATCCATTTCATATTGGTCAACATATATCGCAAGGCCTTTGTCCATAGTTCATCTTGATTGAATTGCAAACGAATAGAGAGTTCGCCAATCTTGTCCTTGTTGATGCGGTATGGCAGTCGAATACTCCTGTCCTTTTGTTCGGCATAGTCTGATAGCTGTTTCAAACAACTGAGCATCGCCACCATGGCATGATCAAACCGGCGGTTCAAAAAGAGTCGATTCAAGGCATAATCACTGGATCCATAACTATCGCCCGGAAAACAAATAGAGTCAATCACCCTTTTTATGTTTGTCTCTCTCCAGCCGTTCTTACAGTTCATAGGCCACCACGACATCTCCGTCCACTTTTTCCACTTTGGAAAAGGAGCCCATGGGGACAAGTCGATACCTACCAGCAAGTGAAATGAGCAACGAAACCTTTACAGATCAATAGTAAACTTACGATTGGAATTGGAACTTGAGTTTATTGGCCACCGTGTACAAAAGAAGTAACGTTTGACCCCAAGCAGCATTGATTTCATTCCATTCGACCTGTGCCAAGCAAAAAAGATGAGTTCAAGGATTTCTTCCCCCCCCCTACCACTTACCGGGTGTGATCCAAGTCTTCCCAAGCGATATCCATTGATTGTACCAAACGACCCATCTTGCACAATACAAAACGCATCATTGTACACTACGGTTTTCTGCAGGCGTTCCAGTTGGTGCACGTCATGGTCGTATTTCAGATTGATGGCGTCCCGCTCGTTCTGGAATTGCTGGTATTTGAGCTGATAGTTGTTGCATTCGTCCCAGAACGCCTGTTCTTCCCGTTCCAGGTCCTTTTCTTCTTGCTGTAGGTCCTTGTAGATCTGCTCCAGGTGCTGCTTTTCCTTTTGCATGGCATCCAGTGTTGCCTGGGCGTCCTGTTCTTGCTTCGTGAGACGTTCGACGTCTGCTGCCAATTGATCTTGGTTTGTGGTATCGTCGGTGGAAGGTGAGGTGGTGGTCGATGGCGCCTTGTCGTGCTGTTGCTGCTTGATCTTCTTCAGGAAATCCAGGTAGCAATCCCGTTCACGCCCCACATCATCTAGCTGCCGTTCCAGGCCCTCGAGCATCATATCGGTACATTCTTGACACATGGGATGATCGACATTGGATTTTGAGGACATGACATCGAATAAGAGGGTGGCCACCTTGAGTCGATGTGATAGGCTATTGTTGCGATAATGCTCTAGTTGGATGGTATTCGCGGGGGCCTGTATTGATGTTGCTTGTGCTGCTTGTGTTGTTGTTGCTGTTTTCGCTGCTTCGGCCTTCAGTAAAGCTGTGGTTCTTGTAGATGATGAGGTTGGTATG
>LT554740.1:256450-282228 GCA_900079185.1 Absidia glauca
TGTTCCACATCACCGGCCATCACCTTTCCCCCGCTTGAGTATAGCCATGGGTCCCACATTTCAAACTGATCGGGTCGCAATTCTAATGGGATGTGCATCCTCGTACGGCTTTTTTAAACAGATGGTTAAAGTTTCAAGACAGGTCATTCAGTCGGCTAATGACCGTTCCTCATCACAGGCTTTCACCTTTCCCCCGCTTGAGTAGAGTCATGGGCTCCACATTTCAAAGTGGTCGAGTCTCGATTCTAATGGGATGTGCATCCTCGTACGGCCTTCCTGAGTAGACCGTTAAAGTTTCAAGGCAGGTCATTCAGTCGGCTAATGACAGTTCCACATCACCGGCCATCACCTTTCCCCCGCTTTAGTAGAGCCATGGGTCCCACCTTTCAAACTGATCGGGTCGCAATTCTAATGGGATGTGCATGCTCGTAAGGCTTTTTTAAGCAGATCGTTAAAGTTTCGAGGCAGGTCATTCAGTCGGCTAATGACCGTTCCACATCACCGGCCTTCACCATTCCCCCGCTTGAGTAGAGCCATACTAAAAGCAGCAAGCCATCCAAGGAAATCAAACTTTCTTAACATCAGTGGATAGATAGGAAGAACGTCTGAGACCTGTGTGAAATTTGGAAGGTGGGTTGTTCACACCGTTTAGAAACAAAATGAGATCCAAAAAAAGTGAAAATTTTTCCAAGGGGATGGTCTGTCCTTTCTCCAAATGGTGGGGTTTGAAAAATCTATCTTTGCTCTACGCAGAGCGCAAACGATCACTATCAACACAGAGCAGGCAATTACTATCAACTCAGAGCTGGCGCCACTGGGGGTGGCGATAATAGAAGTTCTTCCCAGGTGGGAGTGGGTGGCGGCCCGAGGGAATCGAAGAGTGGTCGCGGGTTTGGTTGAACCGTTTGATAAATGAAAGCTATCAAGTCCGCTTTGGGACTTTTGAGGACCTTCGGGAACTATTCTTGTGTAATGAATGAAGTGAGAGCTGGTCAGCGGTGCCAAAAGTAGTATGGGTGGTGTGCACACGGGTTGTGCCAAGGTATGGGGTACTTCGGAAGTACAGTGACTTGGGAATATACCATGGAAAGAAGAGTGCATCTAAAAAAAGATATGGAGGGAATTTTCTGGAGGGGCTACGATATTTCCATTAACCCCGCCGCTCTGGTCAGCTTTTGGGCGGAGTGTGAATTTGATAACTATTTCAATGGGGGTGAGTGGAGGCAGTCTTTCGCTTTCCTTTCTCCTTCATCCTTCTCACTTTGCGCAACCTCCATCAATGGCTGCAGGTTCTTCGCCCAATTCAACTGTGCAGCGGGCTATGGAAGCAGAAAAGAAAGTGGAAAGGCTCGAAAGACAGCTCGATGCTCTGAAATCTCGTCTTAAGGTAATAAGCACAATGGACGAAAGTCTCCCCAAAAGAATACTGTGCCTTAATTCATACTTGTGGTCAATAATTGTAGGACACGACCTCCCATGCTGGACCAAAAACAGCACCCACCTCTAACAAAGACAAGATGCTCTTTCAACTGGATGAACAGGTACAGTAAAGGTTGAAGATTGGATAGGGCAGCTTGATTCTAAAACACTCTTTTAGGTGAAAGACTTGAAGTATCAGTTATCAAGTAAAACGGAAGAAAACAAAAGCTTACAAGACACATTGTCTACACGGACTGGTAAAATTCATTGGCGGTTAAGTGGCAAATGTGATCACTAGATGCTAATTCTTGTTTGCCCTTTGACATGATAACTAGGTGAATACGAATCCAAGCTCAAAAAGATGCGGGGTAATGGGCCACAACAGTGGAAACGGGTCAAGAAGGCTGCTCTTTACTAACTTGTATCCTGTCTTGTAGAAATCTTTGGGCAAGCGACGAAGAACATTGACAAGTACCGAGCAACCATCAGCTCACACGAACTAACGATCACTCGAATCAACGACGAATTGGCTGAAGCTAACCTCCAACTATCTGATTTGAACAAGGCAGTGGATACCTCTAAACGTAAGGCTCATGGAAAAGAATGATGTCGTTTTCTATATGCTCATCCCTTTTTTAGACGAGCAAGCATCTTTGGAGTCGGAAATCAAAGAAATCAAGGCTTCATATCAGTTTGAAAGTCGCAGATTAGTAAGGAGGACCGAGATAAAGCAAAGAGGGTTGATCTGAATGCATGTTGCTAACATTTCTTTTGCGTAGGAAGCTGCCAATCGACAACTCACCAACCAATTGGAGCAGACAAAGAACGACTACGAATTGTACAAGAAACGGGCGCATCAACTCCTTCAACAAAAGTCCGATCAGACCGACGATAGCCGTCTTGGTACTCTGCAATCTCAGGTCAAGAAACTGAAAATGCAAAAGATGTAAGAAATCTATATATATAAAAGGTGATCTGTATTGGGCTAGAACTAAACATTGTGTCGATAGGGGATACGAAACGGAGAAGGCCGAACAAGCACGAAAGATAGAATTGATGGATCTGGACATTCGACAATCGCTAGACTGCATTCGTGAACTACAGGCTAAACAAACCCGTTTGGTCGACACTGTGACCGAACTCGAGGAAAAACGGCAACTGGTGAATGAAATGGAGAAGCGACTGAAAATGGACCGGGAAGATCACGTTAAAGGTAAGGCTGAAGAGAAGCGGAATCTGCCATTGGAACTCACCCTTACAACATCTTGATGACAGCACTTGAGCTTTTGAAGGAATCTTACGAAACTAGGATAAACCAGCTGACGGCTTCTGGACGTGCCACCGAATCATCATCTATTCCTGTCCTGAATCAACAGCAACAACATTCGCCTCGTACCCCTGACAACAGCAGCAAGCGTAATGATAATGACGGTAGTCCTAGAACAACACCCGATCCAATGAAAAGGCACACCAGTCCACAGCAACAAGAAGAAGAGACGGCTGCGATGGAAAGCATCATGGAATATCTGAATGAAGACAACTCCCGACTACGGCAATCTTTAGAACAGAAGGAACAGATATGCATTGAATTACAACAAAAGATACTCCAACTTCAACAAAAATGGCAGGACGACAATGACGAAGAAGGCAGCACAAACTACTCAGTGTCATCTCAGACCAACATGACCCAGCAAACACATGATAGTCATGGCGGCGATGTGTACGGTAAGTATGGAAAAAACGGAAGCAAGGAAACCTCGGCGTATCTCAATTGACAATGTCCACATGTATATAGAATCGATGATGCAGCTACTCTCACCGCTCGTTTCTCGGCCTGAATCAAAAGGGGTCGATTTGGAAAAACAGGTTGCCCGGTTACAGGAATTGCTTCAGGAAAGTGAAGATCAAATCACAGCTCTGAGGAATCAAGAAAGGGTAAGGAACAGGTGATCAGATTGCATCGATATATTGACGTTGATCATGTTTGTATTGGGACACTTAGGTACTGAAAGATGAAGTCAGGTAAGAGCACTTTTGATAGGAAAGGGAAAAGAACTGTAGCAGTACTAACATTTATTGGAATCAAGAAAACTAGACTCGGTGGATAAGCGACAAAACATGAGTGTGGAATACATCAAGAATGTCTTGCTAAAGTTCCTCACATCTGAAAACAAGGAGGTAAGTAGAAATCGACATACAACCCTTTATTCTTACGCTTACCTTTTTTTCTTTGATAGTACCTTGTCCCTGTATTAGCCAAAGTCCTATTCTTGGATCCAGCCGAAACCGAGCAACTTCAACGAGCGGTGTGATCTTACCCTTTCCATCCCCCCCCCCTTCCAATAGAAATAGGACATACTTCCCTTTTTGCTTGTATCATAGAACTCCTACATTTGAATCATCACATTTATATTGCTCCTACTTTAATAAAGAAGCCTATTACCCATACCTTTGATGCCAGGATGAATGATCATTGTGCCGGAGAAACTACACATCAACGTTATTGTAGTACCAAGCCTAGAGTATCGATAAGAATTTTTGTGGTGAGAGGGGAATTTGCGGGGTTTGAAATTGCATTAGTCTCCACTTCACAAAGTTGTATCGGGAAGACAGGAAAGAGAATCTCTTGCAAAGGGCATTTAAGTAGCCTTATAGTTACCGGATTATGCGCATATTCGTAAAGTCGTAAATGGACGATGTTTTTTATTGGATAGTAAGAATAGATAGACTACAAGAAGAGATTGAAGCAAAAAGGCCCAAGCTATAGATGGTATTCAGTGATAAAAGTAAAGAGGAAGGTGATGATAAACTAAAGATCTAAGAGGACCACCAAGAGGGAATGAAGGGTCGAATGAGGAGGTCGGTACTCTTCACCTTGAATCCAATGGGTTCACCGGCCATCGCCTTTTCCACATGTTCCAATCGCATCAAGGCCAAACCAATGTTATGAACCCCTGAGCACGTCTTCCCCACCCCGCGTTTGCTTGATCCGTCGGCTAGGTTGACATCCAACTGAGGGTGATAAGAGGGAGGTAGTTGTACTTGTCGATCTACATATTGGATGTCCGGTGTACTATGACAAAGAAGGCGGGTTAGTTGTATTCTTGGCATACAGTTCGTTTCTTACCTTTCCCCATCCTTGTAGATTTGTATAGGCACAATGCGCTTTCGTACGACGCCGGTATGATATGTGCGAATGGTCAGTTCTTGTCCGACGTAGCACCCTTTACGGAAATCAACTGTTTCCAAAAAAGAGAGGTTAATTTAGTTCTACGAGCCTGTTTCTTATCATTTACCTCCGTTCATATAATCCAAGTTGGATTCCAATGGCAGGGCTTGTTCAGGCCAAATATCATCCACGCCTTCAGGTACACCTTGTAACAGTCGCCGGATCGTATATTCTTCAGGTGCAAGTTCAGAGTATTCATTTGAGGGAAGAATGCTTGTTACGTCTACCAAAAGTTGTCATCATCAATAAAGTGTCCATATTGAAACAAAGCCGGGCATTCTTTACCTTCATCGTTAGGAACCACCGCTCGATAGCCGAATCCAGGGACACGAGGATCCACACAGCCAATATCCGTCAAGCGTGCAGATTTCTTAATCAAGCCACCAGGAGGCACCGGGACTTCAGGGGTAGTGGGAGCGACCTTTTGTACAGAATCCCACAGATGATAGAGAGAGTAATCGTTTGACACATCCTTGATCTTGACCTTGGAACGTAAAATGTAGCGCTTCAGGTGCTTCAAAAAAGTGCTAGTGTCGCTTCCCAATGGCGTAGGATAGTCGAGGATGTACTTTTGGTGAGGGAAGTTTTCGCCAACGTTGACTGGGTAGATAAAAACATCATACAAGCTACGCCCCTAAACACAACATACAAGTTAGCTTGAGAATTTCCAACAAGTCCAATACAGGTACATTTATTTTTTACCTGAGGTGTCAAAAAAGCCGTGTAAAAGCCATCCCCACCGGCAGAGATCAGAGGCATGTGATTGGTAATCAGACCTTGGAGGAACTTGGATGCGTCAGGACCTTCCATTTCCAACAATTGTCGATGAGGTACTTTGGCGAATCGATGGCCCTGATGAAGTGGGTCAAGTTCTTTGATACCAGTTGCTGCTGCCGCTGTTGTTGTTGTTGGCCCAGTTGTCATTGTTCTCTGTATCATTCCTATTCATGGTTATCATAGGCAAAAGCAAAGAAGGGTTTCAGAATGATACGCCTTTTTCGTAACTTATACTTACCAGAGAATGATTTGGTGGACCGGAATGCCCTGGAGACTAACATTGAAGAAGAATAAGCGAAAGAGAGGTGAAAGAAACATGCATTAGCCCCCCGCCCCATTTCATTCTTTCACTCAGTTTCAAACCCCGCTTTTTTACAGCGGTGCCGGTCACTTGTTTTGATATTTTTCTCAGTTCCCCTTCAATTCTTTCTTTCTTTCTTCCTTTCATTTTCCAAGCACCATCGAATCACCAGAATGCATCACGGCAAACACGTACGTCGATTAAACCGAACCTCATCCCATAGAAATGCCTTGTTACGGAATCTAGCGACATCTTTGATTGAACATGGCCGGATCGAAACTACTGTGGCGAAGGCGAAGGAATTGCAACCCATTGCTGACAGCATGATCACACTTGGAAAGAAGGGCGGTGTCGAAGCCAGAAAGCAAGCCATTGCTTATCTCAAAGTAAGTAATCCCTTCACAAATTCAATGTCCATGGACTGACCATTTTGTGTGTAGAACCAAAAAGTGACCTTGCCCAAACTGTTCGATGATCTCGCCCCTCGATTCAGCACTCGTCAAGGTGGTTATACTCGTATTCAACGTATGGGATATCGCTATGGTGACAATGCACCCATGGCTGTGATCGAATACATTGATGGCCCTACTGACTTGAAAAAGGAATCTGTCACCAAGGTCTTGGCCCGTGTGATGCAAGATCGATCCGCCTCCTCCGTCCAGTCTCTTTTGGCCGATGCCGCTGATACTCTCCCCAAGTCCCTTATCCGTGATCTCAAGAAGGTGCAAATATCAAACTCTATTGAAGATATCCAGCAGGCTGTCTCAAAGGAAATGGCTGCTCGTACTTAGATATAGCTGTATCCCCGCCTTCTCCTCACTCCACCTCCGTAGTTTAGATTTGTTATCCTTCTGTATTATACTTTCGTGCTTGTTTGGCATCCTCCTCTCTGTCTCTACACCTATTTTACCTCATTCATTTTATAAAAGCAAGTGTATACTACACTATCATTGTCTATTGTTTGTAGTGATTGCCGATTCCCTTTGAAGACGCTGAATGATTTTAAACCCCGCTGTCACTTTTCAAACACAAATAGCCAAACATTCAAATACCGCTCAAGCTTCCAAGATTGACTGTTTCCACCAATTCTTATTCTTTGCTTCTTCTTTGCTTCGTTATCACTTTTTTCTATCTATAGACATTGGCACTGCACCACGAATGACTCGCCCTCAATGAACGACCTTTAACGACGAACGCAAGGTAACTCTCTCCTTCTCACCATTTTGTCCATCTTTGTCTTACCATGACTAACATTTGCCTTTTGCATCATTGCTCCTCATTTTCTTAACAGTTCGCAAGGAATGATAACGGATATCGGCTTTCTGGCACCAGGACTGGATTTACATGGACCCATTGTAGATTCTTCGGCCATTGCACTGCTAAACATCACTACTTGTTTGCCTACTCCCCTTTCCCACTACCACTAACATTTTTTGGGACGCCAGTCAGCTCTCTCCTCCTTCTTGCTCTTGGTCATGACATTAGGATAGTCGTTCCAACCCCTGTACATATCTTAGCGGCCTCCTACCCCTTCCACTTAGCTTTAATATAGTCTCGTTCACTCAATAAAACCGACTTTCATCCATCTACATGACTACATTCTCAATTGCTATGGCTAAACTTCAGCCTAAGAACCGAGTCTCCAGTGCCATTTGTCAGGCTTGACCTTTTTTTGCGTACAGTAGAAAATTTCCACTTTTAGACTTTAACACTTTGCCTTGAACATCTATCTACGCAGGCATCATGTGTTCCTGGCATCCTCCAGTTCAGAAAACCAAAAAGCTGCTGATTGTTTTAAACGCCGCTTTTGACAAAAAGGATGGACCCCCATGGAAAGTGTCACTTTTTGTTGTACAGATATTTTCCCGTAAACGAGATAGCAAATCATACCTCAAATTTCACATGAACAAAGTAGTGCTTCCTATCTAACGAGTGATGCAGGGATGTGGTAGTTTGGGTAGATGAATTATTGACTTTAGGGCCACTGAAATGAGTCGCTGTTTTGGGGCTTGGTTTGGCGTTCAGAGGAGCATACAGCACAGGTATGCTTCAAATTTGGTACTTTTCGATAAATATGTATTCCATTCTGCTTCATGTGGAATTTGAAAATGGGTTATCCATCTCGGTTATGAAAAACAGGGCAACTCGTCACAAAAATGTGCCACTGGAAATCGTGAAAATGTGAACTTTTGACCTCCATTTTTTTTTAAAGAGCTGCTTATTTCTCAGAATCGAGATGGATAACCCATCGTCAAATTTCACAAGCAACACGATGCAATGCATATCTATCGAATGACATCGGGAAACAAGCACTTTTATGTTGTATACGGCCGTGAGCACTCTGAGAAGCCCCCAAAAAGCGACCAATTGGAGAGGTATCAATAAATGACAAGTCGGTCAAGGAAATCTGTCTTTCTTGTATCAGTCGATAGATGAAAAGCACTTTTGAGTCTATGCTAAATTTGAAGTTGGGTTGTCTATCCTATTCACAAGAAAAATGTGCTCAAAAAAAGTAAAACTTTTTCAAGGTCTGTCCTTTCTTTAAGTGGCGGGGTGTGAAAATTCAAAAATTTGAACTATGTATGATTTTTTCACAGCTGCCATTTGAGAATCGGCCGCATCAAAGATAGGAGACTACAATACAGAATTTGTCCTGTATGAAAAGCACGATATACCAATGAGTCGTAAGAACCTTACATCGCCTACCCTTCTCTTGCTAGAGCGGTCAAAGTGTCTTGACCAGAGATGTAGGCAGGGCGAGATTGCCAAATCATGCAATAGTGTTTGGTGAGACCTTTCACAGCAGGGAGTGACATATCAATTTCATACATAGCCACAAATTATGCATTACGGCGAGAACATGCGCTTCAATACTTGTCACTTTCTACATGCATAACAGGCCACCTACAATACTGGGAGCGGAGTTTTAAATCTGGCTTAAAGGAGCCTCGGCATCGTTCAAGCGTTACAAGAGAAATGAGCGCCATCAACTGTCAATGATCACAGGGTGCATGCATCTAATGATTCATTTCGTCGCTCCAATTTGATTATGCACGAAGGGTCAAAAGTGCCGGTGGGACGAAAGGAACCCAATCTTGAATTAAAACCCTCACCAATCAGCCGTTGCGGGGAATCTAAATTACCCTGATTTGTCTAGGATTGAAAAAAACAAGAGCCTGTATTTAGCTTGTCCTACTTGATTGACAAGAACCGAGGATCAACATGAGTGGGTGCTAGTAAGAAGATCAAAGTGGATCGTGTCGTGTAAGTACAAACCTTTACACATCGATTCGAACGCATATTCCAAGGTGCGGTGGAAAAAAAAAGTGGAGCGTTGACCATTTCCGAAGCATGAACCAAAAAAGCCAAGTCGGTTCTTCCTGTTAAAGAGAGCGGTTCGTGCAACCTACGTCAACCTTATAACCCTGAACCTTTCCTTCCATGTGAGATTCTTTCATTTGCGCTTTTTCAATCGGTGGCGGGGTTTGAAATGTCGACTTTTTTTGATAGAACCCTCACTGGTTCCTTTTTCTCTTTCTTTCCTCTCTTTCGCTTTTGTTTTCCTTGCACATTGTAGATTCTGTTTTCTTCTCATCAGCATATATGCCTGTTTGATAGTATCCCAACCATGACGCATCTAAGGTAAGGCCATCTTGAACAACATGTACGCATGCAACTTTTCGTGAACTGACTAGCAACCTTGTGTCAATACTACCAATAGTGATTTCTCCTATCTCGGTAAAGTTGCTGCAGCACATACTTTGTTGGTAGATAAAAAGGAATACTTACAGCAAACGCTTTAATCTATGTTACTTTGTATGGATACGATATAGAACGGTCGACTATGTTCGTCTACCTTGGTGCCTACTTATTCTACTCTTTATGGAAAAACGATCGGTTCGATTCCTTGCGGCCTTCCAAAATCTTCTCTGGTGAACTCAAGAGCGTACTGACGATCATATTAATGCTAATGACATGTGTGCAGATGACAGCAGGTAGGGACAGTTGTATTAAACAATCTAAACATGACGTATCTTACTCATTCGATGGTTGATTTGTGCTTAGATGTGACGGGGTCTTACATCAAATACTCTGAAGGGTTTGCTGCAACACCGGATGGGGCCATTGTGAGCAAGCCATTCCCCTATTGGTCTGCTAATAACCGTGAACTAAGCACGGTAAGTGCACTAGATTTATCACAACATCATACTGATCTAGTTTTTATGACATAGCGCATGGATTATGTACAATGCGTTGCATTTTCTTTGGAAACAGGTCTCTTCTTCTTGGTACAGTGCTTCTGGAACTATCTTTCTAATACCTTGGCGAAGAAGAACTTCATGTCATCCTTTGAATTCAACTTTTTTATAATATGGTAAGTCCGTCCTCGGTAAAATGTGCCTTCAAGCTAATTCTCAACATGCCTTTGGCTTGATTACTCTCTATTAGGGCTCTCTCCTCTATGGCTCTCTTCCCGGTGCTACAATGGTACTACCGTAATGATCCTCTCTATCGTGAGATTGTACCCCAGATGGCATACAGTAGTGAAAGTAAGTGGATTTCCCTCCCCTTCTCCTGACCCAAAGATGTATTAATACGATACCCCTCTTCTAGCATTAATCACAGCATTTCTCGGCATCCGAAACAACATCCGATTCAATCGATTGATCCGCACCGTGAAAAAGAACAACGTCAGCGCTGGTATCGTCAACAAACTCAACTACTTTAGAGAATGCAACAATATGATCTGTGTGGTGCTCTTCTTTTACGGTGGCTCTTTCTTCATCCTATGTGTGGATGGTCTGACTTCTCAAACGATCGCTAAAAGCAAACTCGCCTCTGACATTGTGATCTCCAATGCAAATGTTTGTGTGGCCTTTTATTACCTCTTGTTTGTAAGTCCGCCGTTAGAGCCAGCGATCTGTACTCAACGATTTAACACTCAATTTAGATATCGACGTTTCATCCTCGGCGCCAATTCAACACCAACAACCAAAACACCTCTTCAAAGCCCATCTCGAATGAAGGATATCCATCCCAGTCTGGTCAGGATGTTGAAATGGATCAGAAACGGTTTAGCCAACGGGTTACACATTTTGTAGATATGCACCAACAACAACGGCAGGCATCCATCGATAATCAGATAAAGCAACAGCAGTTACAGCAGCAGCAACATACGGGGAACTCAAACTCGCAGAGCAAAATCTTCATCCGGCCCATGAGTCCTGTCTCAGTAGATCAACAGCACCATTACCAAACTGGGTCTGGATACAGCGATCCGTATAATCCGCCTCCGTCACACCAGCCCGCCTACCATCAGCAACTTGCCTCCTCACCTTCAACAGCCTACAGCGCCCGAGAAATTGCCATCCGTGATCCGTATTGTACAGAGCCTGTAACCTTCTCTGTCATTGATCCTCAAGGTGGTTTGAATAGCCCCGGTGCTGCCAGCGACATCCCTCTTCACAGCGGTGCTCATTACCCATACCATACCAGCGCTGATGCCAGTCATAGTGATTACTCGATCAATCTCAATAGCCATTATGTAGATGATAGTCGCTATAGGCAGTAATGGTGTGTAGTCCCCCCCCACGCAGTGTGCATTATATCTTCCATATTGTCTTTTTTGTTTTGTTTTACGTACCATACACTTGAACCAACTAATCCTTATACTTACCTATACTTAAACATATTTTACTATTCAAATAAACCATGTCTGTATTCCATCTTGTCAAGGTGCTTTTTTCTGGGTGAGGCTGAAAAAAAAAACGATTCAAACGCCGACAGAATTCCAGATTCAGGGGTCAAGTGGATCTAAAAAAAGAAGGTCCTTGGGCTTGGCGTTTCTCCCCGAAAGCTGGTATGTATCAGCCATCTTTCAAAACGAGATCTAAAGAGATACTTTGGGTCAAGATCATGAAAAAGAAGGGGGGAAGAGGAGGAGAGGGGCACGGAAGGATAAAAATAAACTACCCTTGCAACCTTTTTAATGAGGCGGGTCCAGACTCTATAAAGTAAATTATACCCATCTATTGATGAATCGTGTTTATTGTATGATGGAAGATGTGTTCTTTATTGTATGTGGTGTAGAAGAAACAACCACCCTATGCTCTTTAATGACATAGAGTAGATCAAGTGATGATTGAAGGAGAAAAAGAGGAGGGAGAGCATGTACTTTATGTGAGTTTGAATAGGGGAAGTGTACTACAGAAGTATCTAACAGGAAGAGGGGTAAGATCAAACCATGGAGGCAGCAAGAGGCACCAAGGCGACGATAAGCAAGACGTTCCATTGGCTTGAAAGACGAGTGCCCAAGGACTTGGCAGAGGAGGAGGAATCAGGGTTAGTGGAGCCAGATTGACCAGCAGTTGGAGCACTAGGAAGACCACTGGAGGAAGCAGAAGCAGAGGACATGACAGCTTGAGAGCCAGTAGGGATGGCGGCCAAGGACACAGAGCTACCACCACTGATGTTGCCATAGCAGTAATGATTATGTTGATCCACACAGAGCACTGCCTGGGAGTTGCAAAGACAAGAAGCCGTACCGTTGAATGAGTTGCTGCAGGGAGCAGGCGCGGAAGGACAGCCACTGTTTTGGTTGAGGGATTGAGAACCCCAACAGAACTGACCTTGGTTGTTTTGACAGACTGTGAGCACCCCATTACAATGACACGTTGCTGGCTGGCCAATGTTGGCGCATGCTGATGGTGCCGTACAATTGCCGGCAGGTAGACTGTCGAAGGGGAGTTTATCTTCTCGTTTGAAGAGTTGGTGGATGGATTCGAGATCGCTGATGGGGTCGGCATGGACAAAGAGATGAGTCGTGGTGAGAGTGACCAACAAGGCGACACTGAGCAAAATTTGGTAAAGCTGCATGGTGTATGTAGAGGAAGAGCCGCCGTCTCGTTGGGAAATAAAAACGAAAAAGAAAAAGAAGAAGAAGAAGAATGAGACAGAAAATTTTCATTTTACTTTGTTCCCCCCCCCTTTATTGGATTTCAAACTCCGGTCGGCCACTTGAAGCTCGCTCTAGGAAGGGTGGCACAAGTTTAATTGAACGTCTGCAAAATGGAAAAGATAGCCCACCTCTTTGCTTGATCTCTACTATCACCCCTTATGTGAGCCACTACTGCAATGAAACACCAGCTTACTCTCTCTCGATCTCTCCATTAAGAGAAAACGAGCCAAAAGTATAGTGGGAATAGCGCCACTGGCTTCATTTGGAAACCGTCGTTTAATGGGCTCTTTTTCCACATCCCGCACCTTCAAGCAACCCCAATTTAGGTTAGTGATATCATCCATTATCATGTCATATAGTGGTAATGAAGTTAAATGGCTGGAAAAAAAGAGAATTCTAACTGCTCTTTATTGGCAACACCCACCCAACCAACATAGATCATAAAAGTTGCGTGGCAGATCAAGATCATGTTTTATTACAGGCATGGTTCCTATACACTACAAATGCGATGCTATATCTATCTATACTACAAGTCTACAGTCTTCAACAAGGAGGAGTGCATCATCCCATGACCATCTGTCTACAAAAAAAGAGAATGCCGTTGATTAGATACCCCCCCCCTTATACAGTGCTCCAATTAGGCCTGGCGGACAAAAGTTGAAGTATTGGTACCGTACAGAGCCCAGTAGATTGTAAACCCAGCCCTTCGATACCCGTTGCTATGCACCTGTCATGTGTTTTCCGACCGAAAAGCGCCGCCCGTATTCTGCATCATAAGGATAACTACCCAAGACAAACAAAGTATGATTAGTGTAGACAACTTATAAAGGAACCTATCTTTTGGATAGTTGACTATGGACGTGAAGAGACAACGCATACACACCTGAGCGATATCAGCTGGATCGTTGGTCATGTAGCTAAACATTCCTATAAATGTCAAAATGAAAAAAATCATGTGGGTGAATAAAAGAGGAATTGTGAGTTGCATACTTATCCAGGTCTTCATCATCGTTAAAAGATGAACATGAGCGCCGTGAGAAGATCCGGCGGCGATGACCGCTGTTAATGAGTGACAGCTATCTATACTATTGGTATGCTGAGAAAGTAATAAATGGGGAATCAGATTGGCAAAAAGTAATAAAGGGAAGAAGAGACCGAGAAGAAAAGATTTCACGAAATCGGGTCTTTTAAAGAGCTATTTTTCAAACCCCGCCCGCTGGCATGACATGATTGAGTGTCAAAGAGTGTGTTTTATAGACTAGTACATAGACTTTGAGTTGGCTACATCTAAGCTATATGTTTGATTGTGGAAGGGTAATATATGTGACATGCTAATCAGTGTGATGGCCAAGAGAATAAAGGAAAAGCTGGCAAGAGGTGCAAAAGGTGTCGGTAGTAGTGGGCAAAACCATCCTGGCTTTCATGATTACCATATCTAGACATTCTACATTGGAAAAGTGAGTGCACGAAAAAAAAAAAAAACTGCGAGGCTTTTCCCATGTTTTCCGGATTCTTTTGCGCCCATTCCCCATCTAACCAATGTCCATCCAGTCCTGCTGCCAGAGAGTCTCTATCCGCTGCCATCTTGATCGATCTGCTAAGAAAAATTAGGAGTAATATCATAATGAAAATGGTAAGTGTTAGTCTGGGGGAGGAAAGTGATCATGAGAAGGAAAGAACTACCTTGGCGTCCATGGCTGAAGGATGTTTGTTTATGGAAAAATGAATTCGGGGGGTGATACAAAGTCGAATGTAAAATATGAAGCAAAGAAGAGGTGAAGAAAAGAAACGGGGGTGTACTCTCTGCATGTAGCATTTCGGCGGCGTTTGAAACGCATTGTCCTTGACCACAACGAGAAATCCTGTCCAGGTAGACTTGAAAAAGTTAGCTTGAACGGCAAGGTTTCTCACTTCACCTTTTATGGTCACTTTTACCCGGCCACTTGGTCCAGAGCAACGGATGCCGAAAAAGTCCGTACATGATGTTCATTGTTCAACCTCGGGTCGTAGAGAGCCCGTACCTGAGTTATTACCTTTTCAAAACCCGCCCGCTGTGCATAACACCACGTGCGACTTGTCTTTGTCTTTCAAGTCAGTATAGTTTCGACCTTTTCGTTCTCATTGTCATGATGACAGTGTTGTGAACAATGGCTTTCCTGCCGACCTTCTTTTAATAAGTAAGACCGTCCCTCTGATCTCTTCCTCAGTGTGATTCAATGAATAGGGAGAAGGTCAACATGATTAATACAGGTGAACTTCATTTGAATCATATGAAATGAAGCGTTCCCGTTCTTAATGAAAAAAGAAAGCTCACCACATCGTTCTCTCGATCAATACGATTCCCGGCGATATCATCCATCATGTTCGACTTTATGTAATGCCACTTTATTGCTTCCTCGATGGTTTATCCGGAATGTCATGCCCCTTTTCTTTGATTGTTCGGGTTGATCCCCCTTCCATTTTCAGAGCGGAGTTTATAGCTTTTTTGGGCAGAGCGCCGACTCCTCCTTTGGGGTGACAACATCTTCGGAATATGTAATTAATCAAGCGAGTCCAATTGAAGGCCATTCAAGTACATGGGTTGTATTTATTGATGAATGATCAGATATGGTTTGGTCTTGTTCTTTTGTTAAAAGAGATGAAGATGGGAACAGGCGGCGTTTGAAAGGCCAACTAGGCGCTTTGATAAAACGTGCAAACAAGGTTACACTTCACATAGAGGACTGACAGGCAAGAGTTACCTTCATCCTCGGCGAAAAGTCTATTTTTCATTGTCTCATTCATCATACGCACACTGCCTTTCTCGTTCTTTTATCATACGGAGCATAAAAGCATTTGAGATAGAAAAGGAGGATTTGATGTAGAGGACAGTGTGGTCAGATTATCCGTTTTTTCAGGAACAGGGCGGGGTTTGAAACCCGGACTCTTGAGAGAACGTTACACCAGCCAATTATGCTACTCTCCTTCCTACTCCCCCTTTTCCTCCAGTTATAAAAGGAACAACGTGCTCTGCTGTTCCTCTCTTTCCTTTACTCTTTTACTTTTTATCACTTTTCTTTATCACATCATGAAGCTTGCTGCTATTACCACGCTCTTTGCTTTGGCCATTTCCTCTATCTCTGCTCAAAACGTCACAGATGCGGGAGTCGCTGTCAACACTCCTGCCCGAGGTGTAAGTGATGATTATCTCCCTTTTGGAAAGCTTCATTAACGACTTTTTTAAAGGATGTTTGGAATGCTGGGACATCGCAAACCATCAAATTTACCATGACCGACCCTTCCATTACCAGTATTGAAGGGATCGTTTTGATGGGAGGAGATCAAGGCAACTTGCAAACCTACCTTCTTGTTGATTCAAATGTGCCGGTGAATGGTGGTCAGTACTCATGGAGCATCCCCAAGAATATCCAAACTATGCCTTCCTGTAAGAAAAAAAAGACCTATTTAAGGATTCACACTCCGCCCGTTCATGCTGACAGGGGAACCTTTTTCTTGTAGATGCTCTCGTTTTCAAGACGAACAAAGGCAAGAGCTACTCTCCTTACTTCACTATTGTTGGAATGGCTGCTGGCCAACAAGGCGGACTTAGCCCTACATCGATTGATTTGGACCATCTTCCTTCTAAGACTGGATCCAGTGCTTCTTCAACAGGTGGTAGCAATTCGTCTTCGTCGTCTTCATCAGGATCTAGTGCCAAACCCAGCAGTGATGGTGATAGTTTAAAGGTTGGCATTCTCGGGATTCTGGGATCTACTGCTGCTGCCCTTTTTATCATGTCCCTATAAATGTTGTATTCCTAAAAACAGGCATCAAATGTCAACTTTTTATCATACATTCCTTTAGTCTCCCTCTTTTCCCTTTTACTATTGATACACTCCCTATTCCCCTGCCAAGACCAAAAACACAGACACAACATCCCACCTAATACTTGCATACATCCCATTATCTAATAAACGGGCACAGTTCCTTGTTCCTTGTTAGATGGTCACTCAAAATTTTTATGCTACAAATGGTTCTACTTGTCTATCGCCTGGTATCGGTCACAGAGAAGTAAGGGGTCTGTAAAAAGTAGGTACATACGGCTCGTCACCATTGGTCCCCTTAACTGATTTATGGACTACAGAGGTACTTACTATTGCCAACTGATCAACTAAAAGTATCTTTTGGATCTTACTGATTTGAATGGTTGATAATTACTTTTGCTACTCCTTACAAAGGCGTATACTGAACTTCGCGGACAAGGCGGTGAGAGATGAAGTGGGCGGGGTTTGAAAGACCAATTGCGTACATTCAATCTTCTCTGATCCAGTCTACTTGTCATTCAAAAGGTAAGTCAACATCATATCATTAGAATGTAGTGAGAATGCTCACTTTGATATGTGTTAGGGATCTGCTGCAAATTGAAGCTCAGGAACACGATCCTGCTCACACACTCCTCCAACAATGTTTGCCTTTCACTTTAGATTTTAAATCCCGACCCGGCTATAAGATTTTTTTTTCTACCCATCCTTTTTTTTTTGCTCCTTCTTCCCCTCGTCATCACTTTTTTGCCTCCCATTGTCAATATCCTTACCCCGACGACGACAAACGAACGAACGGACGAATGAACGAGCAAACGAACGGACGAACGGTAATTCATCCCTTCTCACCTCTTGCTCATGATTTGGTTACCATTACTAACTTTTTGCCCTTTTCATCGTTCCTCTTTCTTTTGACACTAGATCGGCTACAACGATGAAGACGACAATAGAGACGACGACGATGCTAATGACGACTCCACCACTGCTTCATGTCGCCCAAAAAGGCTCTTTTTAAAATTTTCAAAAGTAAAAAACATGGGGAAACCCTTGAAATTTTTTTTCTTCTGCACTCATCATGTCCATAGTAGATTCCCTAGCCATTGTACCGATAAAGCACCTTATCCTTTGGCTCATTTGCAGCACCTGCTACTACTGATACTTTGGATAACACTGGTCTGATCTCCTTGGCTCATTACACTAGATTAGTCACTCCATTACGAGCCCACTGTCACCCACTAGGACATGTAGCTTGAGCATAATCTCATTCAGTCAATAAAAAAACTACTTGACCCATCTCCATGACTTTGTTCTGTTGCATAAGCTCTAGTGATTTTAGAGACTCTGAAATGTAGCGGTACAAGTCACCCCGTGCGCCAAGCCCTGGTCCTTTTTTTTATTGTCTACTTCGTCGCTTGACGGTGTTTAAACTATGGTGTCGACACCTTTTGGCCTATCTAATGCGTGATACGACGGACCGCCAGGGTATTAAAAGGATGGGATAGGATAGGAGACTATAGATCGGTAATGGTTTAGGATAAGAGACTAGAGACATAGGTGATGGGATACATTAGGATATCAATGGGTCGGAGGCACTATACTGTACAGGGCATGATGGGGACTCAACTCTTGAATGACTGTGGTTATTTGGGCTGAATCAGTCCCTGTTTTGGGGCTTTGTGTAGTGTTAGCAGACGTACAGAGCATATAGATATCTCATTTTTGGTACAGTTCGATAGATAAAAGTCATATCTTGTTTCATGTAAAATTTGAGGATGGATTACTCGTCTCAGTTTTGAGAAAATCGAAAAGTTTCTGAAAAAGTCAAATGTTTAAACCCCGACATAAGGCGGGGTTAAAAGCTTAAAGTTGAAGCGTTGCGCATTTTGGTACGAGCTTCCTTCTCTTCCCACTTTGCAACTCAATGTCAAATAGCCCTTCTCCTAAACATAATGGACAACAAGCGAGCAAATACGCAATCTTCTAAAAGCAAAGAGGTACTTCTTTCTATAACCTGATGTGTGACTGAAGCTCTACTAATTCTTACAACCAAAGATTAATCTACAGGACAAGGAAATGGGACTTCATCTTCTCCTATCACCTAAAGCCACCGTCAATGTCCTTTCGCCGTCTGTACATCCCGATCAAACTCATCTGTACCCCATACTTGCCGGCTCTAACTGGACCTGCTACATTACCGGTGATACTGTCCGTCTTGGTCGTGCCCCCGAACACAAAACACAAAATGTCACCAAAGAGGCCCTCGACGTGGACTTTTGCGGTAACAAACAAATCTCACGCCGCCATGCTGAAATCAAATTCAACGCCAAAAAGAATCATTGGGAGCTCCGTGTCTATGGTCGAATCGGCGTCAAGGTCAACCATACACTCATCACAAAGAAACGGCGATCGGTGCCACTGACTTCCATGTAAGTTACCTACAGCATACAATGTGGGCTGCGTCACTGATAAAGTATTTTGCTAATGGGCAATAGGGCTTATCTAGACATTGGTGGGAATGGGTTTGTGTTTGTATTGCCTGATAATGCCGACGGGAAGCTAGGGGAAAGGATCGATCCACAGGGCGAATCATCGACGACAGCAGCGGCAGCGACATCATCATCATTGGACACGACAGATCAATCGTTGGAGAAGGAACACGACGATCCATTGGCCAATATTATTGCCGACATCTTTGAAACAAAAGACGACAAGGACTACCAGCCTACAACACAGCAACTTTTAAAAAGCGTCATTCAGCATTGTCGAAAGGAATCATTGGATCAAGATCACTATACGATGGTAAGGGGAAGGGGTTGTGATTTGATCAAGTACGAATGGAATGGCATTGATCTTTTTTTTTGTGTACCCTTCGACAGGAAAACGTGCTCCGAGCATTGGTGCTAGATTCAAGATTCAAAGTGGCCCAGGTGTCTTTGGCTTTGACGGCGGAAGAAGCAGATAAAGTCAAATGGTACCGAGACCGGCCTCTTACGACAGCATCTTTTGATACGGTAACAGCAAGTACAGACGACTGGTCCGATTTTGGTTACGACTTTGGGGATTCGAACGATCATCCAACTGGCGGCGAGACGAATGAAGAGGTATCTACAACCACAGGGACGCCTTCAGCAGCGGCTATGGAGCCAGGATCATGGACCTCATCATCGTCATCTATCCTTCCTTCGTCCGATGCAACATCTCCTCTTGATAACACTCCTCACACGCTCCCTTCAGCAACATCACCAGCTACAGACATCCATCACCTCGAAAACACTCATCACACACTTCCACCAGTACCCTCACCAGACATCCATCAGCAATCGCAAGACGAATGCCCACCTTTCCACGACAAGGTAGTCGAAGAAGCAGGAGCATGGGGTCAACTGGATGCCTATCACATCTCTAGCTATGCCGAGCACATGGTCCATTCTGGCTATTCTCGCGGTGTCAGCTTGTTGGCAATGTACTCAAGTATCCTGGCGACTGAAGAAGCAACCCACCATCATCAACCAGAAAACACACCTGCCTTATCTCCACCCGCTCTGGCTCCTGTCTCGCTATACCCTCCTCCTCCTTCAGATGGCCCAGCCTTTTCGCATCAGAAACGGAAACGCTCTACCGCAGGTAAATAGGCAAAAAGAACGAGTGTTGGGTAGGATTGAAATAACGCTCTCAATTTAGGTCACGAAGATCGTAACCTGTGGACAAGATTCCGTACCACCATATTCAGGGCCCAGCCATGATACCTATTCCTTATGATATCGATAGATCGATTGATCTTCATGGCACACGGTAATCTTTGCACTAGTGTATTAGTATGTATAGTCTTCCCTCCCTCTTCCATCCCGTTATCCATTGTAGTATAGTCTTTTAGCTCCTGTTTGAAACATTTTAGGTTTATCATTGTCTGTTGTACCTGAAATAAAATATAGCTGGGGGTGGGGCAGTTTACTTAATCGATGGCGCTGATCCGATAAAAACGTTGTGTCTTTGTACAAATGGGAATCATGGGGCTTTCATTAGCTCGTGATGCTACGAACCTATCTTTTTACTATCCCCCAACTCTCCTTCTTTTTTTTTTTTTTGTTTGGTTTGATGCTATCATTTTTGAGTTCACCAGCTTTCCGAGGGCCATCGCCCAAATGCAAATAGTGAGAGTGAGAGCATTTATGCAAATGAACCCAGTTGAAACAATGCAAAGGGCGGAAAAGAGGCCATTATCACCTGGTTCACACAAATAACCTTCTTGTCTGATGATGACCGAGATCGAGCCATAGTCAATGTGGTACAGAGGTTGATTTCTGGAGGAAACTCTCCCGGACATGCTTTGAACTGACCCGACCTTTTGTGCCTCACCTCTAAAAAAGGTCGGCCGGTTCAAACTCCGCCACTGGCATAATAGGGATTTTTCTAGCTCCCTACCTTTCTTTTGCTTCTCTATCTTCTTCTTTTATCTTTTTTCCCGTCCACCCTTACACATGGCTGATTCCTTGACGGCAGAAAAGGTGGCTCATTATTTACCCCTATCAGGCCATGACCCGACTATCCGTGGCCGTATCATCAATGTCACGCACCAGATCCCCTACAACATTTTGAAGTCGCATGACCAACGCCCTGATGCCATGCCATTGTCCCCTCCTCACTCACCACCCAAGCAATGCGTCGTGGAGCCACCGACACCAACGCCATCCCTTGATCCTGTGGCTGCAGCTCCTGTGTCCAAACTAGCTCGCCATCACCAACGTGGTCATACTCTACGTGCCAAGTTCCATGCTGCTGAATGGACGGTGGTGCAACGTCGTGGCCATGCTGCTCTCTATGCCGGTGTCCAGAGTCTAGCGAAGGACTATGAAACGCTCCATATTGGATGGACGGGACCTGTCCGTGTCAAAGGGACCAAACAAGATGTCCGCCACCTCTACCCTGAAGACAAGGTCAAGCTTGAAGATCTCCTGTGGCAAACCGACCATATCATTCCTATCTTCCTCGATAAAAAGTCCCATGGTCACTATGAAGGATACTGCAAAGAAGGCAAGTACTCGTGCGATCGAAAAGCTGCTCTTGCTGATGTTGACTCTTTTATTATTAGTCCTTTGGCCTCTCTTCCACTATATTGTTTGGACAAGTGCGACGGATGGCCGGGCGGAAAAGCAATTCTGGGCGGATTATGTGGCGGTGAACCAGCAGTTTGCCGATACGATTGTGGCTCATTACCGACCTGGGGATATCAGTAAGTCAAAAGACGGTCCTTTGATTTTAGAGTTTGGGGTTTTCTAAAAATGACCGGTTGATTTGTAGTATGCGTCCACGATTATCATCTTTTACTTGTCCCTGAAATGATCCGTGCTAAACTCCCAACTGCCGTCATTGGTCTGTTTTTCCATGCCACCTTGCCAAGCTCGGAGATACTACGGTGCCTGACTACTCGCAATGATATCTTGCGTGGGATGCTGGGCAGTACTTTGGTGGGATTCCAGGTAAATGACTTGCATCAAAATGTACCTTGGTCTTAACTCTTTCTCGTTATAGACGTATTCCTACGCTCGCCATTTTATCTCTTCGTGTACCAGGGTTCTCGGCTGCGAATCCACTCAAGTAGGCGTAAATCACAATGGTCATTTGGTGGCGGTAGGTGCCTTCCCCATTGGCATCGACTCTGACCGTGTCCACCACTACTGTCAACAACCTGGGGTGGATCTCAAAATGGCGGCGATCCGTGAAATGTATGCGGGCAAGAAAATTGTCATTGGGCGGGACAAGCTCGACTCCACCAAAGGTGTGCTACAAAAACTCCATGCCTTCGAACAGTTCCTTCTCCGGTACCCTGAATGGAAGAACAAGGTGGTGCTGATCCAGGTGGCCACTCCAACCTACGGCGACCATGGCAAGCTGGAAACCAAGATATCTGAAGCTGTCAGTCATATCAACAGTACCTTTGGCTCGTTGGAATTTACTCCTGTGCATTATTACCATCAAGACGTCGACCGGGAAGAATACTATGCTCTCCTTTCTGTGGCTGATGCTGGTTTGATCACTTGTATACGAGACGGCATGAACACCACCTCCTTTGAATTCATCATCTGTCAACACAAGACCCATAGCCCTCTCATCTTATCCGAATTTGCTGGTACTGCTGGATCCCTCTCTGCTGCTATGCTTGTTAACCCTTGGGACTATGCAGAGGTGGCCAAAGCGATCAATGATGCTCTCAAGATGTCACCGGAAGATAAATGGACAAGGCACGAGGTAAGTAGTATGGCATATTAAGTGGTTGTAGTAACCTCATTTATATCTATAGCAACTGTACAAGCATGTCACCAGTCATACTGCTTCTTTTTGGGCCCATTCCTTTGTCACGCAATTAGTCAGCGTCAGTGAACAGCAATCTCTTCAGTCTCACGCCACACCTGCTCTCAACATGGACTCACTAGTCGCCCACTACACAGCGGCTCAGAAGCGACTGATGTTCTTTGACTATGATGTAAGTACACCATGCAAAGCATAACGCAACAAACAAACAAACAACCGAAAAAGGTCTAATGATTTGTATGTATTGTGTTACTTGTTTAGGGTACTCTGACGCCTATTGTTTCCACGCCAAGTGAAGCCCGACCCTCGGTGGATATGCTCAAGTGCTTACAAACGCTATGCGACGACCCTCGAAACATAGTCTGGGTGGTATCAGGACGAGACCAGTCCACGCTGGACGAATGGCTGGGCAGTGTACATGGATTAGGCTTCTCTGCGGAACATGGATGCTACATCAAACCACCTCATGGCCAAGAATGGAGCAGTATTGTCGATGATGTGGATATGTCCTGGAAACAAGACGTTGCCGAAATCTTTGCCTATTATACCGAACGCACTCAGGGCAGCTTTGTGGAGAACAAGAAATCGTCCATCACCTGGCACTATCGACAAGCAGATGCTACTTTTGGGTAAGTCAGTCGTGAAAAGGAAGGAGGGGGTCATTCTCATTAACCTTTTTCTTATACATGCCGCATACATTAGTGAATTCCAAGCCAAGGAGTGTCAAAACCACCTTGAAAACGCCATTGTCTCGAAACTCCCGGTGGAAATCCTCGTGGGCAAAAAAAACTTGGAGGTCCGGCCAATGTCGATCAACAAGGGCGAGATCGTCAAACGTATCCTCACTCAACACGCTGATGTCGACCTGGTGATCTGCGCAGGTGATGACAAGACGGATGAAGATATGTTTAGGATGCTTAGTGCCGCCCACCACGCCTCCCTCCGACGGGATTCTGCCCCCCGATCTCCTTCGCCTTCTCCAAGAACACGACGATCCTCCTCCATTGCCTTCTCACCCACACTGCCGTCTTCTTGGGCCGATATAAAACTGGCGCTGTACTCTATTACCGTGGGTCCTCCCGAGAAGAAAACCTTGGCGAACTGGCATGTGCGATCTAGTGACGAGGTGGTGGATTGCTTAAAGACGCTGGCTCAGATTAGACAATTGACTTGAATCCTTATCTATTACCCTTCTTTTGATATCTCTTAATAAACTAAACATATCTTATCTCCTTGTTGGGTTACTCATTATGTGGTGGTAGGGTGGGTTTAGAGACATGGGCGTCCTTAGGGATTTCATCGCGCCAGAGGCAACAGGGCAGGGGCAGTTTTGAAGTCGGCGGTCGAAATATGTTTGCGCAGGGACAATAAAGACTTGTGTGCTTTTCACCTTCCCTTCCTTCCTCCCTCACTTTCCATTCTTCATTGTCTGCCACATTGCCTTTTACAATTATCTTTTTTATCACTTATGATCCGTCAATCATCTATTGGTAAGTTTGTTGGTACCTTGTTCCTTTCTCATCGAATACATATGCACGCTAGATTTTAAAACCCGAATCGACTGTCTCATCCAAGAAGGATTCAGTGTATGAATGAACAAATCTCACCTTTTGACTTGTCTACTTTGTCTTTTGGACTCTTTCCACCCAAGCACTATGTGTCCCTGACATTCTCCAGCTCATAAAACCCAAATGTGGCCAATTTTTCAAAACACCATTTTTTGAAAAAAACGATGGATGATCCCCCATGGAAAGTGTCCCTTTTTGCTGAACATGGATTTTCTCGCAAAAGAAAAAATAAACTTAACTTCAAATTTTACATGAAGAAAGGAGCGTTTCTTATCTACCGAATGGTGCCAAAGATGTTGAGTTTTGATGGATGCATTGCCAACTTTGGGGTCATTGGAATCAGCCGCTATTTTAGGGCTTGGTATAGTGTTCACAAACCCATGTGACACAGAATTACCTCAAGTTTAATATCTGTCGACAGATATACAACTCCACTTGTTGCATGTGTAGTTTGAAGATTGGTTGTCCGTCCCGGTTTTGAAAAACAGGGCAATTTGCCATCAAAATTTTACAACTAAGAAATTGAACGGGCTGAAAATGAAGATCCGGGCGGGGTTCAAAACAAAATTAATTTGGTTTGAAGTCCCGGCAAACGAAGAATCGTTCGCTGACAAAGACGGTGTTGAAGGATAGAGGGAATTCTCCGCGCAGAGGCAATGCGTAGGGGCAAAAGTAAGTGTTAGGGTTTAGATAGCGGGCCGAAGTTTGCATGAAACAATGAAGTTATCGTTTATAAAAGAGATGCTTAATTCTCGAATCGACATAGACAACCCACAGTCAATTTTCACAGGCACCACGATAAAGTGCATATATATCGACTGATACCCATAAACAAGTACTTTTACGTTGTGTGCGGCCGTGAACGCTACGAGAAGCCCCCCCCCAATAAAAGCGACTAATTGGAGTGGTATCAGAAATGGCAAGGCATCCAGGGAAATCTGTCTTTCTTGGTATCAGTCGATAGATAAAAACCACTTCTGAACCACTTCTGAGTCTATGTCAAATTCGAAGTTGGGTTGTCCATCCTGTTCACAAGATAAATGGCCCTTTAAAAAAGTGAGACTTTTCATAGGGGAATGCTACAGACAGAACCATCCGGACAGAACCAACCTGCGTATCCTGAATTTTACTGACAATGAGGACTAAAACGGCGGGCGACTCTCTGAGTTTCTGACTTCAGTCCCGGTCATAGATGGAACTCAACTTGAAATGAAGATAGAACCACTCCTGCTTACACACTCCTCCAACAATATATGCCTATGCACTCTAGATTTCAGCCCCCGATTGGCTATAAGGTGATTTTTTTGCACCGTCCTATTATTTTGCTCCTTCTTCCCCTCGTCATTACTTTTTTACCTCCATTGTCATTCTCTTTACTCCACGACGTCAAACGAACGAACGAACGAGCAAACGAACG
>LT554740.1:283611-306491 GCA_900079185.1 Absidia glauca
CGGGCATAAGTCCTGATTCTTGTAGCCTGGATCGGAGTCTGAAATACGGTAGGGCTGCAAGTTACCCCTTGCCAAGTCCTTCATCTTGCCCCTTAGACACCGGCATTTCATGATGGCTCTAGACCGGCTTTTGATCCGTACCTCTTCTGACATTACCGTTTACCTTATTGTTTTCTTCTTCTCATTGGCTAGAAAGTTTTTAATGTCTCGGTTTCGATTATGCTTCGGCGTAATGTCGGCATTTGAAAATCAAAAGACATCGGCAGGGCGCCATCTAAACCCCATTCCCCCTCTCTCTTTTACTTTCTTCAATGTCCTTTTGATGATGTTAAGATCTACCCTTCGTATGGCTCGCCTGGGCAACCGAATCCTTCCTCAAAGGTAAGACCCTGACATTAAGGTGAGCCACACATCTAATCTCCTATCTAGAATCTTCTCCTATGCAACTCGATCTGCTTCTTCTCTTCATACTTTTACCGAAGAAGAAACTCTGTTCCGATATTCAGGTAAGTGGTCGTTTTTGAAGTATAGGATTTGACGCTTTCTTTTTGTAGTCCGTAGATTCTCACAGAAGGAGCTGAAGCCCAAAGTGTTGCAAATGGATGAAACCGGGACGTTGGACAAGTCCGTGGTTGCTGGTCTTTTTGATCAAGGGGTAGGTTACAACAAGGCGGCATAACGTAGACTAACTAAATGCTCCTAGTTGATGGGGATCGAGATAGATGAAAAATATTCAGGCACAGGCGCTTCCTTCACATCGTCCATCATCGCCATTGAAGAGTTGGCCAAGGTGGATCCTTCTGTCAGCACCGTCGTGGATGTCCAGGTAAGGAAAGATTTGCGGCAGATGGGCTCTAATTGCATATCCAAGTAGAATACATTGGTGGCTACGCTGCTTTGTCACTATGGGAACACTGATATCCAAGAACGGTACCTTCCTCGTTTAGCTACAGGCACCATGGGATCTTTTTGCTTGTCAGAAGTCGGGTCAGGAAGCGACGCCTTTGCCCTCCAAACTCGAGCGGATGAAAAAAGCGATCACTATGTATTGAATGGGTCGAAAATGTGGATTACAAACTCCGCAGAGGCGGATATCTTTTTGGTCTTTGCTAATGTGTAAGTCTTCCCTTTCCTCCATCATGCATAAACTCAACTTTTACTTCTTTGCTCTCGGCGGTGTCATAAAAGTGACATGTCCAAAGGCTATAAAGGTATCACCTGCTTTGTGGTCGACAAATCCATGGGTGTCAACGTAGGCAAGAAGGAAAACAAGGTAACTGGAACAGTAAGAAGATGAAAGAGCAGGAACTTGACCTTCATATATAGTTAGGAATCCGTGCCTCCTCCACCTGCCCCCTTTACTTTGAAAATGTCATGGTTCCGAAGGAAAACGTGCTTGGCGAAGTAGGTCAAGGATACAAGTATGCGATTGAGATCTTGAACGAAGGCAGAATTGGTATTGGCGCTCAGATGGTTGGTCTTGCTCAGGGATGCTACGATATCGCCTTACCCTACCTCTTTGAACGCAAGCAATTCAACACACGCATAGCTGACTTTCAGGTCGTACAACACCAATTTGCGCAAAGTAAGCCCTCTTTCTCGTTTGTATGGTATGAACTAACTTTTTTCTTTTTGTAGTCGGAGTTGAAATCGAGGCGGCTCGACTCTTGACTTACAATGCGGCTCGACTCAAGCAAGAAGGCAAGGTGTATGTCAAGGAAGCGGCCATGGCTAAACTGTTTGCTAGTCAAGTGGCTGAAAAGGCGGCAAGTAAGGCGATCGAATGGTGTGGCGGCGTTGGCTTTACCAAGGAGCTCGGGGTCGAAAAATTCTATCGTGACGCCAAGATTGGCGCAATCTATGAAGGTAAAAAGTCGAATCGTACACAAAACATGCTTTAAACCAACACTAATCTTTTTGTTGCACCTCAGGCACAAGTAACATTCAACTTGAAACTATTAGTAAGCTGATCAAGCGACAGTACAACTAGATATAGCGGTAACAACTAGTGTTTTTGATTTGCATACTATAAATAAACCCTTTATGCCAACTTGATGACTTTGTCGTTTGTACTTTCAGTGACATTCTCTTGACCAATCAGAGGAGCGGATATGACGTACCTACATGGGATGGCTGAAAGAGTCTTTTTCTGCCCGCTGGGCTCAGACGAGCGGCGTTTTAAAATATTAACAAGGCGGTCCACAAGCGGACGTTTTATTGTTTCCTTCTTCTTTTTCTTCCTTACTTCTCTTCCTTTTGTTGTAAATCCACCAGACGTAAGTATTCAAGAAAAAACATCAAAGGCTTTGCATCCAATGCGACTATACACTGGCGGCTGTGCTATTCTACACTTGCTTCCTCTGTTTCGTGCTTGTTTGTCAATTGACCAACGACAAGGAATGGCACAACAGAAGTGGTATCATCATCTCACTCTCCGTCTTCTTTTCGTGTTCATAGGGACAAGAACAACATAATGGCAGAACAACCATTACCCATACAATTCCATGAACATGCTCAGGTAAGTAGATGGCTTTGCCGGATTATTTTGTTGACTCAAGCTCGTCATCTTTTTCTTTGGATAGCTTCAATCCCTTGGTGTGAATCTGGCCAGTATTGCGTTCAATACTCTTACTATGGAGTCTGATCGGTTTATTTGTGTGCGGGAAAACATCAACGGGGCCAACCAGGTTGTCATTATTGACTTGCACAACAACAATGAACTCCTACGACGACCTATTTCTGCGGACTCTGTCATCATGCATCCTACAACCAAGGTCATGGCTCTGAAGGGTAAGTAACAGAAGAGCAGGAACTGGTAGTAAGCTGGTAGTAACTTTGCTCTTTCTTGTGTGTGTGATATATAGCCGCTCGCACGCTCCAAGTCTTCAACTTAGAACTGAAGTCCAAGCTCAAGTCTCACACCATGAATGAGGACGTAGTGTTTTGGAAATGGATCAACTTGAAAACACTTGGCTTGGTCACGAATACTGCAGTCTACCATTGGTCGATTGAAGGTGAATCTGGCCCTCAAAAGGTGTTTGATCGACATACCAACTTGAACGACACACAAATCATCAACTACCGCGTCTCAAGCGATGACAAATGGATGGTCTTGATCGGGATCTCTGGTCATAATGGCCGTGTGGTCGGCGCTATGCAACTCTATTCCAAGGAACGTGGTGTCAGTCAACCCATCGAAGGTCATGCCGCTTCCTTTGCTGATCTCCACTTGGACGGTGCTCAATCTCCTACCAAACTATTCGCCTTTGCTGTGCGATCTGCCACTGGAGCTGCCAAGGTAAAATGACTCTATTGCATATTGAACGCCGCAAACTAACTTGAGCTCTCTCTTTTTATAGTTACAAATCATTGAAGTGGATCATCAAGAAGGCAATCCTCCTTTCCAAAAGAAGGCTGTCGAAGTCTTCTTCCCTCCCGATGCCGGAAACGATTTCCCCGTGTCGATGCAAGTCAGCAAAAAGTTTGGGATTATCTACTTGGTGACCAAGATGGGCTATATTCATCTTTACGACCTGGAATCTGGCGCCTGCATCTATATGAACCGGATCTCTGCTGACACAATCTTTGTCACGGCTGATCGTGAAGAAACAGGTGGAATCATTGGTGTGAACAAGAAAGGACAGGTGGGTTAAAGCTCGTTAGTGATATTGAATTGATCAACTAACCCAACCCTTCATTCATAGGTTCTCTCTGTGTCTTTGGACGAAAATGTGATCATCCCTTACATCCTCAACACTCTCAACAACACTCAGCTTGCCCTCGCTCTCGCTTCTCGTGGCGGTCTCCCAGGTGCCGATGATCTTTACGTCAGCCGCTTCACCGAACTCTTCAGCACCGGAAACTACAACGAAGCTGCCAAGGTCGCTGCCAACTCTCCTCGAGGCATTCTTCGCACCACACAAACCATCGATCGTTTCCGACAAATCCCCGGCACACCAAACCAACTCTCACCTATCCTCCAATACTTTGGGATCCTGTTGGAAAAGGGGAGCCTCAACAAGTACGAATCATTGGAACTCGCCAAACCCATCCTTTTACAAAACCGAAAGCCTCTCTTAGAAAAATGGCTCAAGGAAGACAAGTTGGAATGCAGTGAAGAATTGGGTGATTTCGTCAAGCAACATGATTCTGTCCTGGCCCTCTCGGTGTACCTTCGTGCCAATGTTCCCAACAAGGTGGTGCTCTGCTTTGCTGAAAACAAACAGTATGATAAGATCCTGGCTTATGCAAAGACTGTGGGCTTCACTCCGGACTATTCCTCTTTGCTCTACAACATTGCTCGAACCGATGCGGACAAGGCGGCCGATTTCGCTGCTGCTTTGGTCAATGATGAAAATGGTCCCTTGATTGAACCCGAAAAGGTAAGAATAGAATCACAGCGAGATTAATAGTGAAAACTAACCAACTGTTGCTGCTATTGCTGATTTTTATAGGTCGTCGATGTTTTCCAATCCCAGAACATGATCCAACAAGCTACCTCCTTCCTTTTGGACTACCTCAAGAACAACCGTGAAGAAGACGCTCATTTACAAACTCGTGTCCTTGAAATGAACTTGATCCATGCCCCTCAAGTGGCGGACGCTATTTTGGGTACCGGTATGTTGACCCACTATGATCGTGTGCTGGTTGGTACCTTGTGTGAAAAGGCTGGTCTATATCAACGAGTAAGTCCAATGTCGGATTCATTTTCTTTCCCATCAAAATCCTCACTCACTCACTCACTCACTCACTCACTCAATAACTTCTTGTTTGCTAGGCTTTGGAACACTTTACCGATATCCATGACATCAAGCGAATCATCCCTCAAACCCACTTGTTGGCTGCTGAATGGTTGGTAGACTACTTTGGTACTCTTTCCGTTGATCAAACCCTGGAATGCTTAAAAGAAATGCTCAATGGCAACCTCCGTCAAAACCTTCAAGTAGTTGTGCAAGTGGCTATCAAGTACTCTGAACAACTCCAGCCTCATAACTTGATCGAGATGTTTGAATCCTACAAGAGCAACGAAGGTAAAAGCACCGGTCGCCATGACAACATGACATATTAACCTCCTATTATGTACAATCTAGGTCTTTACTACTACCTCGGTTCCATCGTCAATGTCAGCCAAGACCCTTTGGTCCACTTCAAATACATCCAAGCCGCTTGTCGTACCGGGAACATCCGTGAAGCTGAACGTATCTGTCGTGAAAGCAACTACTATGACGCCGAAAAAGTCAAGAACTTTTTGAAGGTAAAAAGCCCGGGGTTGGAAATGGGGTACGCCATGAAACTAACAAACATGACATTATTTTTGATGCTATATAGGAAGCCAAGCTCAGTGACCAACTTCCCCTGATTATCGTCTGCGATCGATTCAACTTTGTCCACGATTTGGTCCTTTACCTTTACCACAACAACTTGCAATCCTTTATCGAGGTATATGTCCAAAAAGTCAACCCCGCTCGTACCCCTGAAGTCATTGGCGGATTATTGGATGTGGGCTGTGATGAAGATGTGATCAAGAATCTACTGTTGTCTGTCAAGGGTGATCTCTCTGTTGGCAAGCTCTGTGAAGAAGTCGAAGAACGCAACCGTCTCAAGCTCCTATTGCCCTGGCTGAACTTGCGGGTCACTGAAGGAAGCCAAGACCCTGATGTTTACAACTCTTTGGCCAAGATTTACATCGATACCAACAACAACCCCGAGCCTTTCCTCAAGGAAAACGAAGTAAGTAGACGATGAGATCGATAACTCAGAATACTGACCTTCGCTTTTGACCCTCAATAGTACTACAATCCTCGCATCGTGGGCAAGTACTGTGAAAAGCGTGATCCTTACTTGGCCTTCATCTGTTATCAAAAGGGTCAATGCGATTATGAACTGGTCCAGGTCACCAACGAAAACTCCATGTTCAAGCACCAAGCTCGCTACCTTGTCCAACGACGGGATCAAGAACTTTGGGCCTTTGTGTTACAGGAAAACAACGAACATCGTCGTGATGTGATCGATCAGGTAAGAAGATACAAGGAAAGGAGGATACACTGGTGACTCATCTACCGGCATTTTCTCTGATGATAGATTGTCGCTTCTGCCTTGCCTGAATGCACCGACCCTGATGATGTATCTGCCGCTGTCAAGGCTTTCATGGGTGCTGAACTACCTAATGAATTGATCGAACTCTTGGAAAAGATTGTATTGGAAAACAGTGCCTTCAACGACAACAAGACCCTTCAAAATCTTTTGATCTTTACTGCTGTCAAGGTAAGAAAGGTTGCACCGAGGAAGACAAATACAGCGTGCTTACATTTTATTCATAGGCGGACTCGACTCGAGTGATGGACTATATCTCACGCTTAGATAACTATGATGCATCTGATGTGGCTGAAGTGTGTATTGGTGAAGATCTCTTTGAAGAAGCGTTTACGATCTACAAGAACAACAACGTGAATGCCAATGCTATGGACGTCTTGATCGAAAAGCTCAATGATTTGGACCGTGCTTATGAATTCGCCAATCGCTGTGACCAACCCGATGTGTGGAGTAAACTCGCCAAAGCCCAGCTTGCCAATATGCATGTCAAGGAAGCCATCGGTATGTTAGTGCGGTTGCTGCTACCCTTCTGAATTGACTCATCTCATTTCCCCTTTTTATCATAGACTCTTACATCCGCGCCAACGATGCCTCCAACTACATTGAAGTATCTCGTAATGCTTCCATCGACAGCAAGTATGATGATCTGGTACGCTACTTACAAATGGCCCGCAAGCAATCCCGTGAACCCTTCATCGAGACCGAATTGCTCTATGCCTATGCCAAGACCGACCGATTGGCTGAACTCGAAGACTTCATTGCCTCCCCCAACATTGCCCAGATCCAACAAGTCGGTGATCGCTGTTACCAAGAACATCTTTTGGAAGCCGCCAAGATTCTCTATAGCAGCATCTCGAACCATGCTTGTTTGGCCTCTACCTTGGTGTTATTGAAGGATTACCAAGCTGCAGTGGATTGTGCTCGCAAGGCCAACAGTACCAAGGTGTGGAAGGAAGTCAATGCTGAATGTATCCGTCAAAACGAATTCCGTCTGGCTCAGATGTGTGGTCTCCATATCATTGTCCATGCTGAAGAACTGGATGCACTTGTCAAGACTTACGAAGCCAATGGTTACTTTGACGAACTGATCCAACTGCTTGAAGCTGGTCTTGGGTTGGAGCGTGCTCACATGGGAATGTTTACTGAATTGGCCATCCTCTATGCCAAGTATGCCCCTGAAAAGATGATGGAACACCTGCGTCTCTTTGTTTCCCGTGTCAATATACCAAAGGTGATTCGTGCTTGTACCGATGCCCATCTCTGGCGTGAACTGGTCTTCCTATATGTGCACTACGATGAATATGATAATGCCGTGACCTCAATGATGGATCATGCCGCTGACGCTTGGGAACATTCTGCGTTCAAGGATATCATTGTCAAGGTGTCAAATATGGAAATCTACTACAAGTCTTTGCGCTTCTACTTGAATGAACATCCATTGCTCCTCAACGACCTGCTTGCCGTCCTGGTCTCTCGTATCAACCATACTCGTGTGGTCCAAATCTTCGAAAAGTCCGACAACATTCCTTTGATCAAGCCTTACTTGCTCTCCGTCCAAGAAGTAAGTTGTTTAATAGGGCGAACAATACCGATGTAGCCGTTTACTGATAACGTATCTTCTTTTCTAGGTGAACAACAAAGCCATCAACTCTGCATTGAACGAACTCTTTATCGAAGAAGAGGACTACGACGCTTTACGTGAATCAGTCGACCAATACGATCACTTTGACCCCATCGACATTGCCCAACGACTGGAAAAGCACGAACTTTTGGAATTCCGCCGCATTGCCGCTCACCTCTACAAACGCAACCGTCGCTGGCGCCAATCTATCGCTCTCTCCAAACAAGACCGCTTATTCAAGGACGCTATGGAAACAGCCGCCGAATCACAGGACCGGGAAGTGGCCGAAGAACTGTTACAATACTTTATCGAAGTGGGCAAACGGGAATGCTTCTCAGCGATGCTCTATACCTGTTACGATCTGATGCGCCCCGACGTTGTTATGGAACTGGCCTGGAGACACCAACTGACCGACTTTGCTATGCCTTATATGCTGAACACCATGAAGGAACAATTCAACAAGGTCGAACTGCTGGATAAAGAAGTGAAGGAACTCAAGGAAAAGCAATCAAGCCAGCAACAACAAGAAGAAAACAGTAAGTTAGTTTGTGTAGTATGATTTCATGGGAAAAGCTAACCTTCTTTATGATGTAGCACCTGTCATGCCAGCTATCACCGGTGGTGCCTTTGGAAACTTACGGATCGGCATGTAAAGCTCCTCCTCCACTTTAGTTTACTGTTATTACTACCTTACCCTTAGTTTTAGAAGGACTCCAATCACTTCTCCGTGTCATTATCCTTCACCCATTAGTCTACCCCCTTCCCCCTTGCTTATTACTTTACGTTCACCATCAATAAAATGAAATGACGCTGTCTATTGTTTGTTAATGCGATGATGATGATGCACGGATGTTTTAGGTTTGAAATCCCGCCAACTCCTCCTGAAATACCAGTTTGCTGACATATGCAAAAAAGACGCTTGTCGTACTAACAGTGAAGTTTACTTTTTTATCTTTTTGATCTGGCAAATGCCCAAAACCAAAGCGGATGACTTGATGGGACCTTTTTTCATCCTTTATTGGTAAAAGTCTGTGTCCATTACACAATGGGAAATGGGACTTTTAGACCTAGTCAGTTCACACGGCCCCACAGAAAGCAGAAAACCATAGATCCCCCACTATGTGCAACTAGTAGCGGGGTTTGTCATTCGTCAGCATCAACTACCCGCCCTTTTCCAACTCCGCCATTCCTTAACGAGAAACTTACCCAGCCATCACTGGGTGTTTTAAAGTTACCCAACTCAGGTTAGAGTGAAGGGCAGTGGGAAATTCTCTCTCTTGTCCAGTTTTAGCCGACTACCACATACTAATTTCGAAAACCCAACGCCTGGATTGATTATGTTTCATTCTCTCATCTGTACCTGAAATAAAATAGTTCAGTCACCCGCTTTTTAGCATTTTACATTTTTCGCTTCTTTCTCTCTTCTTCATTTTTTTTTTCTTCTTTCTCCTCTCTTTTCCCTTTTTTATCGACTATGCCTAGTCTGGCGGATACGAATCGAAAACAACAACGAAGTCTTCTCCCTAGCACAGCCACATCGGCCTTCTTTGGTATAGCATCTCCTATGCCCCTGGCACCCACCACCAAACCCCAGGACACCATGATGCACAACAATGAACCCACGCCTCCATCGGACGATGCGTCTTCCTACCGCCCCACCTCGTCAGGCCTCATCCATAGCGATATCATCTGGGGGCATGCCACCATGAAAGGCTTCCTCACCAAGCATGTCCCACCGGTTTTCTCATTCACCAAGAATCGCAAACGCCGCTATGTTATCCTCGCCGACCGGTTCCTCTACTGCTTCAAAAATGACACACCCACAACCAAGTACCGCGACTGGCTCGAGCTGACGGGGGATAGCCAAGTCTTTGTCTCTGACCACCTTGCCGGCGTACTCTATTGCCTGGAGATCCGCAAGCCCTCTCGTACCACCATGGAAGGCATCACATGGTTTCTTCAAGCAGACGACGCCGAAGACATGAAAAACTGGTTGGATCGATTAAAAAAAACGATTCAGTACTTGGCCGATCATCAGCAACAGCAACAGCAACACCAACACCAACAAACCATCGAGCCTATCACCACCGAGAAGCTCCATTTTGTCCATTCGGCCGAAGATCTCTTTCAAATCCATGGAGGTGTGGATCATCCAGATGCATGCCATGAAGGACGACGGTACCATGGATTGATGACACCTCGATCTAGCCAGCCTGATATCATAGATACTCACCCTGTGTCAGCACCTACAAGCCCACCCTTGTCCCCCACTCGACCCACCCCCTCTTCGTCGTCCAGCCTTTCCTCGAGCGCCGGTAGCCAACATCGCATTAATTCCATTCGATCCAGCCAATCTCTCGCTGGCTTATTACCACCTGCCCTGCCCCCTCCTACATCCAAACTACCACCACCTCCTTCCTCTTACCTTTAGCCCTCCCACTCCCTTGTATAGCTGTATTATTCTTCTTATTAGCCCTATATCAATGTATTTCTAACCTATGCAATCAATAAAGCCTATTGTATTATACCACCCTTCTTCACTGTCTCTTTAGGGATCCTTTGTCGATGGGACTAAAATGTCGCTCTTAAACTCTCTCTTGTGTGAATGGATCCGTTTCTATGCTAAAGTAAAAAAGTAGCTTGCGTGTTACGCTAGGAAGATCCTCGGGTGATGTCGCTTTCCATGGGTTGGGTTTTAAAAAAAAAGCTTAGTCAATCGGGGTTTGCAAAGGATGTCTATGCAACGAGGGGTTGAACTTTTTTGAAAATGTGAACTTTTAAAGCTCCAATTTTTTTTGAAGGGTTGCTTATTTCTCAGAACCGAGATGGACAAACCACCGTCAAATTTTACAGGCAACACTACGTAATGCATATCTATCGACTGATACCCAGAAATAAGCACTTGTATGTCGTATGCGATCGTGAACGCTTCGAGAAGCCTTAAAAAAGCGACTAAATGAAGTGGTATCAAAAATGGCAAGCTATCCAAGGACATCAGGCTTTCTTGGTATCCATCGATAGATAAAAAGCACTTCTGAGGCTGTGTCAATTTTGAAGTTGGCTCGTTCATTCCGCTCACAAGAAAAATGAGCGTTAAAAAAAGTAAAACTTTTTCCAGGGGAATACTACACACAGAGCCACTGGGACAGAACCAATCTGTGAATGCTGAATTTTGCGGACAATAAGGACTGATATGGCGGGGACTCTCTGAGTTCCTGACTTGAGCCCCGGGCATAGCTGGGACTCAATTCGAAATGAAGATAAAACCGCCCTGCCAGGCACAGGAATGGTCTTACTCATCTCATCGGGAATCGACCGGCAGGACCCTCTCTTCTCCTGGTATCAGGTCCAACAAAAAGGCACATATTAATCGTGACTCAACAGCTCATATGGCAGGTAACGTGTGTGCGAACGTGGATCAAATACGACGCCAAGGCCCATGGAACAACACAACGATAAACGGCGCATACCTCACCAACCTTCCAAGAAAATTGGTGCGATCAATGGCAGGCTTCCCCACATATGGTCGATTCTTTTATCTTGCACGTGCCACCCTTAACCCACCTACCAGCCTCTGCAAGAAGCTGTTCCTGGCGATCGGCGAATGACATGACCGACTGGCGGCGAAAGAACTCAGTCCTGGCGATCCTATTCAACCTACCGTCGCTGAAAATGCATTTGTACAGGTGATCATGATGTTCAGGAAGACTTTTATACAAGACTCGGTGCTCATGATGGAACTCCACCTCTGCTATCCCATTTGGCAACATTCAATCTTCTCTGATACAGCCTATTTGTCATTCGAAAGGTAAGTCCACATCATAGCATGAGAATGTAGTAGCATGCTCGCTCTGATATGTTGAGGATGTGCTGCAAATTAAAGCTCAGGAACACGATCCTGCCAACACACTCCTCCAACAATGCGTGCCTATGCACTCTAGATTTCAAACCCCGATTCGACTACAATAACTTTTTTTCTGCCCGTCTTTTATTTTTGCTCCTTCTTCCCCTCGTCATCACTTTTTTACCGCATTGTCATTCTTTTTTACTCCACGACGGCAAACGAACGAACGAACGAGCAAACGAACGAACGAACGGTAACTCTCCTCTTCTCACGTCATGTTCATTTTTTGCTTACCATTACTAACTTTTTGCCTTTTGCATCATTCCTCTTTCTTTTGACACCAGATCGGCTACGACAATGACGACGGCAATAAGGACGACGACGATGCTAATGACAACTCCACCACTGCTTCATGTCGCTCAAAAAGGCTCTTTATAAAATTTTTCAAATGTAAAAAACAGGGGGAAACCCTCGCAATTTTTTTTTTTAGGTGCACTCCCATTCCATTGTAGAATCTCGTAGTCCAAGTCACTAATGAAAGTGTGCCAATTTTTTGCCCATACCCTTCCGCTACTATCTTTGATACTTTTACACAGCCTGGACGTCTTTGTCCGCCTCCATTTGCATACATTTTGCAGCAGTTTAGTCATTCCCACTACAATAGCTTGTTGCCATTAGACATTAGCTTAGCTACGACCCCAAACATAGCATGTACCATAGCCCCTTGACCCTATCCTATCAATAAAGCCTACTTGAATCATCCTACGAGAGACGTGTCTTGAATCCATAACCATGACATTACCATGTACATTATAACGACCAAAATACAGATGAGTAGCTCATCATTGACAGCTCCTAAAACACCACTGGTTTACTAGTTGTAATGAATCTTATAACGTGTAAATAATCGTAAGGTCTATCTTCTTATACATACAAAGTTTTATTGGTACAATAGGGTTAATGGGCTATGGTACAGATCATGTTTGAGGCCGGAGTTAAGCTAATGTGTAAATGGCGACGGGTTGTAATGAGAATGATTAAGCTACTGTAAAAATCAAGCAAATGGCGGTGGACAAAGACGACCAAGCTGTGTAAAAGTATCAAAGATAGTAGCGGAAGGGTATGGGCAAAGAATTGGTACACTTTCATTAGTAACTTGGACTACGAGATTTTACAATGGAATGGGAATGTACCTAAAAAAAAAATTGCGAGGGTTTCCCCATGTTTTTTACATTTGAAAATTTTAAAAAGAGCCTTTTTGGGCGACATGAAGCAGTGGTGGAGTTGTCATTAACATCGTCGTCGTCTCTATTGCCGTCGTCATCGTCGTAGCCGATCTAGTGTCAAAAGAAAGAGGAGCCTTGCAAAAGGCGAATAGTAATGGTAAGCAAAAGATGAACATGACGTGAGAAGGGGAGGGTTACCGTTCGTTCGTTCGTTTGCCGTCGTGGAGTAAAAAAGAATGACAATGCGGTAAAAAAGTGATGACGAGGGGAAGAAGGAGCAAAAATAAAAGACAAGCAGAAAAAAAGTTGTTGTAGCCAAATCGGGGTTTGAAATCTAGAGTGTATGGAAATTACCCAATGCGCCTAACCATGAAAAGAGATGAGTGAAGTTTATTGACTGTGACGATGAGTGGAACATGTTCAAAAGAGTTAAGTCATGGAGATGGTCCACTGTAGGCTTTATTGACTGGAAGAAAGTATGTTCAAGCTAAATGGGGGACTTGCCATGGAATGACTAATCTATTGTAATGAGCTACGGAATGAAGAAGGGCTGAGCTGGTCATTGGCGCTAATCTAACCACATGTCCATCCCGTCCTGGTGCCAGAGAGCCTATCCTATTTGCTCTTCTAAAAGAAAAACGATTAATGACGTAAAAGGCAAATTTTAGTCACGGTGGGAAAAAGATGGACAAGGAGAGAAGGAGAGAGTTACCTTGCGTTCGTCGTTCAAGATCGTTGTATAAAGGTCAGGTCGTTCGTGATGCTGTGTAAATGTTGGAGGAAAGAAAAAAGGGTTGAAGAAGCAAAGAAGATGTAATAAAAAGGAGCGGCAGGAAAAAACGACTCTTTGTAACCTGAGGCGGCGTTTGAAATTTCAGAGGGGCTGCAGATCACCAATGCGAGTGCACAGCTTGAAAGCTGTATCATGGATTATTCAAGTACAGTGAGTAGTAGTGACGGGCTAATTTTAGTTAGTACACTGCTACCCAAGGTGAAATGCTTCTCTGAAATGGAGAGAGAGAGGTTACAAACCAGCTGTAAGGATGATGATTGAGGAGTTTAGAGTTTACAAGTTGTCTTCTAGCAATCCGCATAACATGTTTTCTATCGTAAAAAGTTAACGCCGAGGCATGACCTTTGCATTTCATCCGATCATTCACTTCATTGATGCATGAATCATCATCTTTCGACATGAGGTCAGTGGCGAATAGTAACCGCTCGATCTTTGGGGGCAGAGGTGGGTACAAAAAATGCTATTGTCCAAAGAGATGATAGGAGAAAGCTTGCTCATGTGAATTTATATACTAAGAGAAGAAGAAAAAGTATCATAAAAGAACCTCAACGATGGTGTGCATGATCCAGTCTTGAAGGGAGAGGAAGGCGGTCTGTTGCGATCTTATTCAAACCCCGCCATCGTCTTTCTTTGCTTCTTCTCTAGAATGATGGAATGCCTTCTCCCAAGTGACAATATCATACTAGAAGGCTCTATTAGAAGGTGATGATTGATGCATCTCCAACACCGAAAATCTGTTTGTTTTAAGCGTTAGCCCTCCTTTTGATGTACTTACTGTGGACTCCACTGTCGGAGTGTGAAATCCCCTTTTGTTCTAATTTTTTCAACTAAGACGACTTTTCCCTCTTTTCTTTCTCTTCTCTCTTCTTGTTTATTCTTCATATACCTTTTTTTTGTTACCTCGTTCTCTTACCCAATCTTATAACAATCCACCATCATGGCAAGCCGGCTAAAGAATCGTCCTGGACTTCGTCTTGATTTGAACATGAAGGCGCCCAATCTGCCGCCTGTCGATTTACTCAAACCGTCGTCATCGACTGGGACCTCTACTACCACGGCAACCAACAACTGGCGTGAAGATCTAGCACGGATGGTCAGCAAGAACAAGAGCATGACGGATATCAGTGAAGCTGCGCATGATCCTTCACTACCTGTTTCCAACAACAACAACAACAACAACAACAACAGCGGCAGCAACAAAGGTGACGACGATGGCGAAGAAGATTTGAAGTCGGAGGACATGGCAAACCTTCAGAAACTTGGTGAAGGCGCGGCCGGCACGGTATGGAAAGTGAAACATAAACCTAGTGGCAAAATCATGGCGAAAAAGGTAAGCAACACTGCTTCGGTTGAACTGTTACTGATAGGGTGTGTATGTGTATGTATGTTTGTATTATAGACTATCACTGTGGATCCCGATCCACAGCTCCAACGCCAGATCCTCCGTGAATTGTCCTTCTTACGGACCTGTGGCTCTCCTCACATTGTAGCTTTTTATGGTGCCTTTCTTGATGACGGTGATACAACAATCGCTATCTGCATGGAATACTGTGAAGGTGGAAGTCTGGAGGATATCTACAAAAGGGCCAGGACAATGGAGGCCGTCATTGGTGAAACCATCTTGGCAAAATTGGCTGAAGCGGTAAAAAAATAGTGCCGGAGTACGTCTGTCTATCTTCTTGTTACTGAATCTCTTCTCCTTTCTTTGTAGGTATGCATGGGGCTGATTCATTTGCACTCTCACAATGTGATCCATCGAGGTAATGAAAAACAGGTGGCAGTAGAGCAAGAGGGGACAGAGAGGACTCAATTTCCTGTGTATAGATATCAAGCCTTCCAACATCTTGATGACGAGACAGGGGGAATTCAAATTATGCGATCTCGGTGTCTCAGGCGAACTGATCAATTCCATGGCACAGACCTTTACCGGTACTCAATACTACATGGCAGTAAGTCCAACCTGCTCCTCTTTTCTTTTTGTCTTTAACCTCTCTTTATCTTAGCCTGAACGTATCAAGGGTGGAACCTATTCTGTGCGATCCGATATCTGGTCACTGGGACTCTCCATCATTGAAGTCGGTCAGAACCAACCTGCACTTCCTCCCCCTGACAACCCGAATCTCTCCATCTTTGAACTATTGGACTTCATTGTGCATCAACCCATGCCAAACCTTGGCCCGGACAGATCCCCTGAATGCCGTGACTTTATTGCAAAGTGGTAAGTACACTCTGGGGTTAGGATGCAATCATTGATTCCTTCTTATTCGCCTAGTTTGATCAAGGATCCTATGGAACGCCCTGGACCGGAAATGATGCTCCAACATCCGTTCATCAAGAACTGGGCTCATTTGACTGACGACATCACCCCATGGCTCAAACAGGTGTGGGGTTGGCCTTAGATAGATTGCAGTATCCCATCGTTTAATCACATACCCTGCCCTCTCTCTCCCTTCACCCCTTCTTCATTTCGAACCATCATTAAAAATCACATGCCAACTTTTTTTTTCGTCCTTTGTCCAAGTGTTGACTGACCACAAATCCACCTCTATACCGTAGTCTAATACCACTCATATTTGTGCATAATAAACACCATCCGTTGACTTTGTTTTCCTTTTATTACAATATGATACAATTGATCTATCTATCTAGTCTATCTAGTCTATCTATAATGAATGTGATGAAGGGATCCAATAAACCACCTGATTCTTGCCTTCAAAGTCCAAATATGCCGTTTCAATCTTACCGCCATAGCCACCAGTTTCCTTTTCGCACAAGAATTGGATCAGATCCTGTGTAGTCAAGACAGGGCCACCGGTCGTCGCCAGCTGCCGATGCAAGTTTTCACGGCCAAACACACAGCATGGAACAACAGCAAAGGGTTTGCCCAATCGGAGTGCAGTGTCGACAATAGGCTCGGTCGCTTGGTCGGCATGGAGACCAATCAGGAGGTCTGTGCGGTGTAACAGATCAGGGTGGTGTTGGATAAAGGCATCGTCCAGTAAGGTCGGCATAAAGGTTGGGTGAATGTCAGGGTAAGGCCATGGTTGGGCCATGCGTGGTGCATCGTCGTCGTCGTCGTCGTTGATGCCGTTGATGTGCTTCTCCATAAGTCGGCGTAAGCGAGTCAGCCAGTAATTGGGTTGCTTGCGCAAGTTGGGTTCGACGACCGTGGAAGGGATCCCAAAGGCATGGCACAAAAACATCGAGACATCGCCCTTTCCCCCAGCAATGTCCAAGACGTTTCCTTTGCAGTGTCGGAGGCGAGGTATCAGGAAGGTATGAATCCATTGTGCAAAGATCAACGCTCGTAGGGCATGTGGTTTCTTGTCGGTGTGAGGATCGTTCGGGTCCAGAGTGATGATTTTGCGGATTTCAAGACGCTACAGAGACAGGAAGAAACATGAGTTACTCTACCTCTTTCTTTTTCTACTTGATTTTCTTACCTCTTGCACCCAAGCTTCTCGAGCCTTTTCAAAATCAGGGCCTGTGGGATGTTGGAAGGGGCACGTCTCCAGTCGGTGGCATTGTCGTTGATTCAACCAGTACTTGCACGTCATATCCTTCTTGGGCTTTTCCTGTCCATCCCACTGCTTGATAGTTTCACGGGTCTTGTTTACAAGGGGCGGATCAGCAATAAAGGGCTTGGGATCGTCGTAGGGTTTGGTGATCTCGGGTAAGGTGGTGCATTGCCATACTTTGAAGGTTCGATCTTGGCCTTCGTTAGGATCGGTAGGTGGACCTACATGAAGTCGGACATGATGGCCAGGGCGTGCCAGTCGAAGACAATCTTGATGATCTACAGTCGTCATGGAGTCATCGTCGCATCGGAATAGTACTTGGACCTTGTCGTTGCTGGGTGAGGTCAGGTGGATGTCAATGAAGAAGAGCTTTTTGTACAGCTTGCGTCTGTGGCGGATCTCTCCATCGATCCAATCGGTTGCCGTAAAGTTGTGGAAACGTGATGATACCGTTGAGGAGGTCGTCATGGTGAGGTATATACGGGTCGGATGTCAATTGTAGGAATGGAGGAAAGAGAAAGAGGGGTAGAGCGGAAAAAGTCGAGAGATGAAAGAAAAATTCGTCGTCGGCGCTTTAAAATGCGATGGGCCCGAAAAACCCTAGCCACTCCAGAAATTCCCCTTCATTATCCCTGCCAGTCAAATATGGAAACTCCGCTTCCGTCTACAAGAATTTCTTTTCCCTGTCTATCCTTTAATTGCTTCTTCTTTGCTTCTTCATCACTTTTTATGTCATCAACATTGGAACCGCACCACCAACGACTCACCCTCTATACAACGATCTTGAACGACGAACGCAAGGTAAATCTCTCCTTTGGACAAGCTTGTCCATCTTTGTCTTACCATGACTAACATTCACCTTTTGCATCATTGCTTCTTTTTTCGTAGCAGATCAATGGGATGACAACGGATATAGACTCGCTGGAATTACAACGGGATGGGCACGTGTTAGATTAGGGATTGGACGCAGGGGATTATGAAAAAGATGGGAAAGTCCTTTTTTTAGGTGCACTCCCATTCCATTGTAGATTCTGTGGCCGTTACACTGCTGAAGCGTCCCCATCTCTTGACCCAATTTGTACGCATACTATCACTGATATTCTTAGTACCACTTCCCGCTCTCCCTTTCTTCATTCATTAACTCATCACACTAGAATAGCTATTCCATGGCAAGTCCTACATAAGCTTAACCTTAGTCTCATTTAGTCAATAAACCTACTTGAAACTATCTCCATGACTTTACTCTTTTGAATATGTTCCAGTCAACTCTGACATGAACCGGCTCGCCAAGTCTTAAAAGACCAATTGCTTACCAACACGGGAGTTTTCAAAAAAAGCGGGGTGTGAAATAAAATGGGCGGGCGGCTTGACTTTTTTAGAAACTTTTCCATCTCAAGTTGGACATTTTTTTGACGACTTGCCTTGGTTTTCATAACCGGGATGGATAACCCATCTTCAAATTGCACATGGTGCAGAATAAAATGTATACCTATTGGAGGGTACCAAAATTGAAGTATGCCTGTGTTGTAGACCTCTCTGAACTAGCCATTAAGCCTCAAAACAGCGACCCATTTCAGTAACCCAAAAGTCAATTATTCATCCACCGAATTCTAACATCCTTAACATCATTCGGTAGATAAAAAGCATGTCTTTCGTCATGTGAAAGTTGAGATAAGGTTTGTTATCTCTTTCACGAGATATTACATGTCCAACAAAAAGGGACAATTTTCATGAGGGATGGTTCATCCTTTTTTCCATTAGCGGAGTTTAAAAATATAGTCAGCTTTTTGGTTTTCTGAACTGCCAGGAACACATGGTGCTTGTGTAGATAAAGTTCAAAAGGAAGAGTAGTCAAGCCAAATAGTGGAACTCGTTTATTCATATACTGGATACAGAGAGAAATCCTTATCTACACAAAAAAAGTCAAGCCAGAGCAACAAAAGCGGAGTTGAAATGTTTGGCTGGCATAATGAGAGGGGATTTTCTGGAGGGGCTATGGTTTTTATGCATGACAAGCATTGCGCCTGTCAATCTACCTTTGTCTAGTTTTAGTTTATTAAAATGCTTAACTAAAAGTCTAAAGTACTAATGAAGCTATATACAATGTTACTAGGGGCCAAGGGAGCGGGTACGTTTCTTGTCAGCACAGGGACGCAAAGATGTCGATACCACCACGAGGGCTTCCTCAACATTCCGGTCCTTGAGCCGCAGAATGGCTATATTAAGTGAACAAAAGTTAGTTAGTCTTCTGTACTGATGTCTATGTACACATGAGACTTGCCTTTATCCAATTCGAATTCAATGATGCATCTTGTACGGATGAGTGATATAAGTGGCCATGTGGATCGTTCACCATGGAGAATCCTAGCAACAGTATAGATCAAGCGTTAGCCCAAATTCGTAGTCTCAATTCTGCATATCCATTACCAGTAGGCCAGAGATTCGTGAGTAGGGTTTGAAAATATCATGTTGAAGTTCTGTAACAAGTCATGATTAATGCAAAAGTGGCGTCGACATTGGTGGTAAGGGCGGACTTACCGAGAAGGATAATTCAGGCACAATGTTGACGTTGCCTGTCATCTTGAGATCTACTAATTCACGACATATTTGCGGTAGTAAACGGACTTGATCCAACTATAAATAACCAATTCGTTCAATACATCGCAGGTACGGTCCTTCTTTGTTATCTTTTCTTTACCTGATAGAGTCTATGCCTGATTTCGGAGAGCGCCAAGTAGATCAGCTTGTTCCAAATGGAGTCGTCATGTAACTTTTTGAGCGGCGAGACAAATGGAATGGCATATGAGCTTGCTTGTGATACAATAAAGTGATTGACATTGAAGAGCTCAGAGAGCCGTTGCAAGGGAGTTTCACTATGTGAATCAGAGCACGTCATGGGGTGATTAGTAAGGATTTGTTCGCACGTTCATGCAGATTACCTATCCGAAGAAAATCCTTTCGCCCATGGATTCCATTTGATATCTATAGTAGAGTTAGTATCCAACCCTACAGCTATAACCATTTTCATTCACTTACCCGAAGGGTTCCATTTGACAATGTTGCCTTCACTATCTCTAGCCAATAGATCAGACGTTGAAAACAAACCGGAGGATGCAGTCGAGCAACAACTGGCGCTCCAGATAAGCTACAGTATACATAGCGGGTTTAACACAATGTCTTTTTGAGATCTGATATGAGGTACTTACCACGTTCGGGGCAGTCATGTAGTTGAGTAGCTGTGGGATTTCTTGAGTACGACTTGATGAGACGCTGATATTCAAGATACGGTTGCTTCGAGCATATGCTTCCTACACCCACCCACACACGTACATAGTGTTAGTATCATCGTGTGATCCATCTTATGCAGCACCTTCTTACCTCAAACGTCAGATCGCCCACGTTTTCCCGTACGCATCTTTGTAGTACTTTCATATCCATTAGATATCCTACATTTAAGAGCAAACGGTGGGTTACCCATGGCCGCATAGTATTCACATGTCGTTTGTCACCTTACCGTATTTGAGAAACCGTCCGATTCGGCGCTTGAAATGCCTACATATGCAACAACGAAGTGTCAATCCCTTTAGCCTTGTATTTTCCCTTACACTCTTTCCACATTTACCCTCCATCGCTTTTGTTCGAGAAGGCGGTTAGATCTATACCATCAGGCTGAAGGATATGCTATTCGAAAAAGGAGATTATTAGTATGAGCTTCTTGGTGGTCACCCGAGAAACCTACCTCCAGTTCGTCGTCGGTATGGATGCATATAAAAGCGGCGATCATAGCACTAACAGCAGAGCCACTGATGATTCTTGGTAGAAGCCCCTGATCATTCAATGCCTTCATCACCCCAAGATGATACAATGCTATATAAAGACTAGACTGATGAGTTTGACATTCAGCGCATTCCAATCCCAGCTTACCAAAAGCAGATGTCCCATGCAAGACTAAAGCTGATCGCCCAAATCCCTGTCGAGTGTCCCTAAAAAACTTCATTTTCAGCTGAGGATCCAGATAAGATGAGGTTTCGATGTGATTGATTTGGTGCACCATTTCCTCCATGTAGGCTTCGATGGTCTGTTTGGTCCCATGGTAGCACCGCGAGAATAGTTTCCGATCACTAATGCCGCCGAAGTTCCGTAGCAGACTACCGCGTAGCATATACATCATGGCATCTACGTCGTCGGCTTGTCTATGTTTGTACAAGTGTTCCAGTCTTGACGTGATTAGCTTGTAATCGTAGAGCTTGGATTTCGCTTGTCGTTTCCACCGATCATGTGCTAGCCCGGAAACAAATCATGACGTTAATATTGCTTGTATGGTAACTATACACCACTTACCTAATAGCCTTTGTCCCAGTACCGATGTGAAAAAAAGTAAATATTAGAAATCAATCGAGAGGAGAAGAATAAGTGTTCTTACCTATCTAGCTCTTGTGCCTTCTCACACCAATCGTCATAGTTGACGGCGTTGGACAGCTGCCTTGACAGTTTGTTTTCTGGTACATTGTCGTTGATCCGATGCCAGGTTTTCTAGATCGCAATAACACGATAAAAGAGTCAGTATGATCTATATAGGAGGTTGCCTTTCCATTACCATCCATGGCTGTAGTACATAGTGGAAGATAATCTTCAAGCACCGATAGAGAATGTCAAGTAGGGGTGCAACGACAAATTGAATTGGGTCCTTCAGCATGCCTTTGGTCCAATGCTCTGATTCTGTTGTCATTAGGATTGTCTATATAATACGGTATGTGCAAATACAAGATAGGGGAAGGGAAAGTTGAATGGGAGCGAATGGAGAAGAAGAAGAAGAAAAGAAAGCAACTGGACAAATGCCCGCATTTTAATGGGCGGGGCCAAAAAAAAGGAGCGGCGTTTGAAATTACTTTCAGTAAAGTGATAACCAATCTGTGTATGCTGAATTTTGCGGGCAATAAGGACTGATATGACGGGGGACTCTCTTCTCGTCGGGAATCGATCGGCAAGGCCCTCTTTTCTCCTGATATCAGTCCAACAAAAAGACACATATCAATTGTGGCTCATCAGCTCGTATTGCGGGTAACGTGTGTGTGAACGTGGATCAAATTCGACGCCAAGGTTGATGGAACAATACAACGATGGAGGGCATATCTCATCAGCCTTCCAAAAAAATGATGCGATCAATGGCAAGCTTCCACACCAATGGTTGATCCTTTTATCTTGCAGGTGCCGCCCTTAACCCACCTACCAGCCTCTGCAAGAAGTTGTTCCCGGCGATCGGCGGATGACATGACCTACTGGCGGCGAAAGAACTCAAACTTGGCGATCCTGCTCAACCTGCCGTCGCTGAAAATGCATTTGTACAGGTGATCATGATGCTCAGGAAGACTTTTATACAAGACTCGGTGCTCATGATGGAACTCCACCCCTGCCATCCCATTTGGCAACATTCAATCTTCTCTGATCCAGCCTATTTGCCATTCAAAAGGAAAGTCCACATCATAGCATGAGAATGTAGTAGCATGCTCGCTTTGATATGTTAGGGATATGCTGCAAATTGAAGCTCAGGAACACGATTCTGCCCACACACTCCGCCAACAATGTGTGCCTATGCACTCTAGATTTCAACCCCCGATTGGCTATAAGATTATTTTTTTGCCCGTCTTTATTTTTGCTCCTTCTTCCCCTCGTCATCACTTTTTTGCCTCCATTGTCATTCTCTTTACTCCACGACGTCAAACGAACGAACGAACGAGCAAACGAACGAACGAACGAGCAAACGAACGAACGAACGGTAACTCTC
>LT554740.1:306501-328279 GCA_900079185.1 Absidia glauca
TTAATGACGACTCCACCACTGCTTCATGTCGCCCAAAAAGGCTCTTTTTAAAATTTTCAAATGTAAAAAACATGGGGAAACCCTCGCAATTTTTTTTTTAGGTACATTCCCATTCCATTGTAAAATCTCGTAGTCCAAGTTACTAATAAAAGTGTACCAATTCTTTGCCCATACCCTTCCACTACTATCACTGATACTTTTACACGGCTTGGCCGTCTTTGTCCACCTCCATTTGCTTGATTTTTACAGTAGCTTAGTCATTCTCTTTACAACCCGTCACCTTTTACACATTAGCTTAGCTCCGGTCTCAAACATAGTTTGTACCATAGCCCATTAATCCCGTTGTACCAATAAAACTTTGTATGTATACGAAGATAGACCTTACAATCATTTACATGTCATTAGATTCATTACAACTAGTCAACCAGTGTAGTTTTAGGAGTTGTCAATGATGAGCTACTCATCTGTAATTTGGTCGTTATAATGTACATGGTATTGTCATGGTTATGGATTTGAGAAACGTCTATCGTAGGATGATTCAAGTAGACTTTATTGATGGGATAGGACTAAGGGGCCATGGTACAGGCTATGTTTGGGGTCGCAGTTAAGCTAATGTCTAATGGCAACAAGCTATTGTAGTGGGAATGACTAAACTGCTGTAAAAAGCATGCAAATGGAGGCGAACAAAGACAGCGAAGCTGTGTAAAAGTATCATTAATGGTAGCGGAAGGGCATGGGCAAAGAATTGGTACATTTTTATTAGTAACTTGGACTACGAGATTCTACAATGGAATGGGAGTGCACCTAAAAAAAATTTGCGAGGGTTTCCCCATGCTTTTTACATTTGAAAATTTTAAAAAGAGCCTTTTTGAGCGACATGAAGCAGTGGTAGAGTCGTCATTAGCATCGTCGTCGTCCCTATTGCCGTCGTCATCGTCGTAGCCGATCTAGTGTCAAAAGAAAGAGGAACGATGCAAAAGGCAAAAAGTTAGTAATGGTAAGCAAAAGATGAACATGACGTGAGAAGAGGAGAGTTACCGTTCGTTCGTTCGTTTCCTCGTTCGTTCGTTCGTCTGACGTCGTGGAGTAAAGATAATGACATTGGAGGCAAAAAGTACTGACGAGGGAAGAAGGAGCAAAATAAAGGAAAGGGCAGAAAAAAATAATCTTATAGCCAATCGGGATTTGAAATCCAAAGTGCATAGGCACACATTGTTGGAGAAGTGTATGGGCAGGGGCGGTTTTATCTTCATCCCAAGTTGAGTCCCATCTATGACCGGAACTGAAATCAGGGACTCAAAGAGTTCCCCGCCATGTGAGTCCTTATTGTCAGCAAAATTCAGCATACGCAGGTTGGTTCTTTCCGGATGGTTCTGTCTGTAGCATTACCCGAAATTAGACTTTCTTGGTATCAGTCGATAAATAGAAAGCATCTCTGAGTCCATGTCAAATTTGATGTTTGGTTGTCCATCCCGTTCACAAGAAAAATGAGCACCAAAAAAAGTAAAACCTTTTCCGAGGTCCCTTGCGCATATCTACTGTAAACCCCGTCTTTCCAATTTGCCCCTGCGGGTTGCCTCTGCGCGGAGAATCCCCCAAATTTTGTTGTAAGCCCCCCCCCTTGCCTCTACGCATGAAGCGGGGATTGAAAAACAGCCGCAAGTCTTTTCATCTTCATGCTGAAGCATCGCCTGGACGACATAACAAACTCACCCACATATAACAAAGCACTTGAAGTGAGAGAAGCTTTGATGCTCTTATTGGCTTTTTCGCTATTATCCAATTACCACAACCCTTTACACTATACCGAAAGATACACGCATGTTTCACCGGAGCAAGTCCACCAAAGCCATTACGCCCCAGCTCATCATCCTTATCTGACCCAGGGTATTTATGTATTCACCACCAACAGATAAACATTTCACTTTATTCAGACAACCAGTTCCTAACAATCTAACTATGACTATATTGATCTATTTCGCCGGTGTGCAAAGAGCTCCTAGTTGATCGTCCTGAGTAATAGTAACTGTTGGCAAGGCTGTCAAGAGGGTATCCACCGGTGTATCGCTGCCCTCTGGAGTAGACGACCTTTCCGAACCATCCACATGTTCTTCGATCGAATGCAGGGGAGAAGGGAGGACCAACGTTTGGGTAAAAGTATGAATGGCCGCCTCCAAATCTTGTTTCCGCACAGGTTTGCTAACATATGCATTCATACCTAAACATACGGAAAAGTTGTGAGAAAGGTTTGATACATATATAAAAATAAGGGGAGGGGGCTTACTTACCAGCTTGAATACACTTGTCTCGATCGCCAGGCATGACACAGGCCGTCATGGCAATGATGTAAGGTTGGAAGGGAGAGAGGGACAGTTCGTTTCGTATCACCGTCGCCGCCTCCAAGCCATTCATCTTGGGCATCCAAATATCCATAAACACCAAATCGACAGGCTTGTCGGAGGCTCGAATCATATCGCATGCTTCTTGTCCATTCTGCGCAGTCTTGCAAGTCAGTCCAATCCGGCCCAGCATCCGAGCTAGTACCTTTTGATTCACCGGGTTGTCATCCACCAATAGTGCATTAGTGTGGGCCAAAAAGTCGTCTACCGATTTCTGCTGCTGCTGATGTGAATGCGACTGGACTGGTGTAGTTTCGCTGGTCGGTACGGAGAGGGTGGAGGAAGAGGATAAAGAGGGCGATAGGGCGGGATTGGATGGTGAGGTCGTGGGAGGCAAGGACAGGATGGATGAGGCGAGTGATGAGGATCGCTCCGAGGTCTGAAGAGGTGGCGTTGTCAATTCGTCTCCATCGCTTGAAGGGAGAGCCGCACTATTGCTGCTTTTGTTGGTCGAAGATCGTCGGCGGCTCGTTTCACTAATCGCAAAGGAGTGGCGGATGCGTTGATGGTGCGAATCGTCGGTGGCTGCTGTTGGTATTGCAGTGGGTCGTGGATCTGTAATGATTGCTGGGGCGCTCCGATTTGTCATTTTATGCAGGGTTGAGAAAAGCACCGAATTTTTGAAGGGTTTGATGATCGTTGTTGGTTGCAAGTAGAGTCGTTCCGGATTGTTGGCATCCACTGATGTTGGCGAATCGGCAATTACAGATGTAAGTTCCCTGTGACTAACCGGTAAAGAGCCATCCATTTCCGCTGTCATCGATAGATTCTGTTGTGATCGTTTGAGCCGCATATCGTTGACGCAAAGGATAGGTGTGTTGCATAACCGTGGATATTGTTTACCAAGATAGGCCACAGTGTCGTCGCTCGATGTCATTCGGGATTTTGGTCGATCAATGGCCATCGAGTCCACATCTACAATCAACAATGGAGGAGGAATCATCGCTTGGTTGGCTTGCAATCGAGTAAAGTATTGATCAGCTTCGGCACATGTGAAAACTTGTATGAATTTGAGCCCCGCGTTGTTGAGAATATTGGTCCAAGCTTCCAAGTGATGATGTTGTTCAGTGATAACGATAGCTCCGCTGCAAATCTTTGTAAGTTCAGCCAGTTTGTGTTGTTCGCCATAGGTATAGTTCTTGGGTTGTTTCTTGAGTAGGACCTGGAAGGTAAACGTTGTGCCTTTGCCGTACTCGGAGGTGAGCCACTATATAAGTACCAACATGAAAGGTTATCAAACGATGCTTTACAAAGACACAGGCAAACTATTCTTACCATATCGCCATCCATCAATCTACACAGTTGTCTTGAGATTGCTAAACCAAGTCCAGTTCCACCAAAGTTTCTTGTTGTCGAGGCGTCCACTTGAGTGAAGGTTTGGAAGAGCGCACCGAGCTTGTCTTTAGGAATCCCAATGCCTGAATCGCTGATTGATATTTTTATCGGGACAAATGTATCATCCAAGTAGTGTGGTGTAGTGGTGGCGATCACTTTGGAGGTCAAGTCGATGTCTTCTTTAGCTATTAAGGGGGTGGTGTCCAGCTGGTCTTGATCGCCCTCGAAAGCGTTGCTGTTGTCGTCGTTTTCTTGATTATACACTGATGGATGGGCTTTTTCTCCAACTTCAACACGCAGATACACATGGCCACCAGGTGAGGTAAATTTGAAGGCGTTGGAGAGACTAGGCACAATAAAGAGTGAGTTAAACATGACAGACGGTGCGACCTTCACTTACAGATTCAGAATGATTTGACGAAGTCTGATCAAATCCCCCTTTATCTTGACAGGCACCCTTGGGTCGATTTCATACCATAGAGCCACATCCTTTTGGATATAGTTGGGTGAGACAAGCTTGATCGCACTTTCGATGACAAAAGTCTATTGTCGGAGTATAAATGTTCTATATTAGGAACTTTCAAATGGACCGAGTCAATTCAATGCAAACCGCTACTTACCAGATCCAATGCATTATTCTCCAAAGTTAGCTTTCCAGATTCGATTTTTGAATAGTCCAAGATATCGTCAATGATAGCCATCAAATGATTGCCCGAAGATTCGATCGTTTCCGCGCAATCGTACAGTTCAGGAGGGAGGTCACTTTCCATCAAGATCCGAGACATACCAATAACAGCATTCATGGGTGTACGAATTTCTAAGAAAAAAGGAAACAAGAGTTACATTAGAAACGAACATTTTGCTATATGATTTAGGTGTAGATTACCATGAGACATGTTGGCCAAAAAGTTTTGCTTTGCTGTCGCACCTGCTTCTGCAATCTCCTTGGCAGCCTTGAGGTCTATAGCCATGATGATTTAGCATATCAGAGTCTTTTTTGAGAGAGTTCCTTGGTTCATACCTTTGAGCAATGTCTGAGTCCTAGATCGTTCTTCTTCCAGTTCAATTGTTCGCTGTTGCAAGTTGGCTGTTCTATTGTAAACCAAAACTTCCATATCGTTGCCATATTTTTCAAGCTTATAGTGATAGAAAAGAGTATGGTTAGTCAATGCCCCACCCATACAAGATAGTTCGGCAGTTTACCAGTGACGCAAGGTTATCAACAACGTTACAAGACCCTGTCATAGAAGGATCTATTGCTGTCAGTTGGTTCTATACATAACAAGAAACATGGCATTAGTACGCTGAATCAACGACCCACGATAGTACCTGTAGTTCACCAATAGAAGGCCGGTTGTCAGGATCGGTTGACCAGCACTGAGTGATGACTCTGTTGACTTGTTCATAGTAAAGGTCTTGACTGGATTCGTTGAGAGATGGAGTGATGTTATCCTGTACAATACGTTGGAAGATCTCGGCCGGCAATTCCCCTCCTTCAGTCAGTTCGTCAAAAGGTAGCTTTCTTGTCAATATTTCGTTCATGATTACACCAACGCTAAAAAATCAGATAACGAAAAAAGATTGAGTATACAATGTACAGTCCATAGCCCTAAAAAATCCCTTTACCTATAGATGTCAGCCATTTTTGACGGCATTGTGATAAACAGTTCTGGTGTCACTTGAACGACAGATTCAGGGGCCAACCAAAGCAAGGTATTTTCGCAGGGCACAATCTTGGAGAGCTTGGGGTACTGTTTCTGGATGAATGAGATGACACCAGGATCGTACTGGGCTTGTCGCATAAAATGGGCGCCATAATCACAAATCTTCAGTTCCCAGCGTCCGGAAATGAGGCAAGTGGCCGAGGTGAGCAATCCATGAGTGTCGATTTTCGATCGGTGAATGAATCGCACGCCTTCCAATAGATCCTTGATGAGTGAGCACCGGAATATCCAAGTCAGATTGATATCCGGGTTGGCCAAGATTTCGGACAAGGGCCCTTTTCGGCAGTATTCTAAAACAGACACATTTAGCATAGGTTGGATCCGTTTGTTATAGTATTATCATATTACCTTCTACCAAGTAAGTTCCATGAGGTTCGATACATACGCCGATGAATTCCACCAAGTTGTGATATCGCCCATTCTTCAGCATTGCGATTTCTTTTTTGATGGTAGCGTCGGGCCTGATGGGATTGAAGCCTATTTGCTTGACGAACACAGGGAAGTTGCGACTATCAGAAGCAGTGTTAGTTGTCTTTGATCTGGTGTGGTGTATTGATGTTTTATCACTTACTGTCGTCCAATAGTGGTGTGGAGAAAGTGGATCCGCTTCTTCGTTGGTAAGCCCGCTTGTTCACTACAAAGTATCAAATGAAAAGTTATGTGAGTTACTTTGTGATGAATAGGGTGAATGGCCTTAGCTTTACCTGGTCGCTTTCTTCGTTTCCCGGCTCTTTTGTCCCTTCCCATTCTTGATAGCCCAATGAGTGTAAGCTTCAGTACTTGGTATGTCCCACGAGTTATCATGCCTTGATCTTGTTTGAGAGAGGGACGGGGTGGTGGTAAGCGAATACAACTCGCCATTGTTGAAGTCCGAGTTACTGTGATCAGTGTCCATGTTGATAGACGTCGAGTTCCGTGTGAGGGGTGCGGTTGTTGGTGTCAGATTTGTTGGTGTCGTATTGGATTCCGGGATCGGTGTGGATTGTTCATTTGGTGGTACGGTAAAGGTTTGCTTTTCTTCCGTTGGTGTCCTGTTCATAAAGTCTGACATAATAGGTCGGGTCAAGGAGTCGTAAGAGAGTAGCCATGAATCTTCTTCACCCAAGTCCAAGTCGTGATGCCGATTCTTCCGTCGTTTCATCCAGAGGAAAAGTAGCCAAAGTGCGAGTACTAGAAGGAAGACCAAAACAATAGGTAGGATGATGGAGAGTAAACGTCGAGTCTCCTTTTGCTTTGCATAGGCGATAAAGGTGGAGCAGCGGATATCGTCGGAAACACTAGAGTCGTAGCATGAGATGCAAAAAGTGGCGTCCGGGCTAGGTATGGTTCCGTTACGGCAAGGCTGGCATTCGGCTTGATCTGCAAGAGAGCTATAGTGATTGGGCGGGCAAGGCAGGCATTGAATTGATGATCGAGGGATGTCAAGGGAATCCATACAGAAGGAGGACCGAGACAAGATCTGATAAGATGTACCAGCAGGGCAGAGATAAGGTAGCTTGGCGGGCTGCATGGATATGCCTTTCCAAGGTAGCTCAGGCATCGTCTTTTGTACCAAAAAGTCAAGGACAGTGAGGAATCCCATAGAGTATGTATGCAACGACCTATGGAAACATATCAGTTAATGAGAACATTGGTGCTACTGATCAACATCGTCCCTTACCATGTCGTATTGAGTCGTGAGTCGATCAATGCTTTTTGTTCATCAAATCGATCGGATCCACCGTATAGGCTAATGGCTGTGGATGTATAATTTTGAAGTACGCGCTACATTCCCACCCCCAAAAATGAAACGTTAGTGCTTGTTCCCCGTTCTCTGATTGACCTCTTACTGCTTACCATATTCATCGAGTCAAACACATACTCGGAGAATGCAAAGATGGAATCGGCCGAGTGGTTCTGCAGTCGTAAAGAGTCCAACACAGTCCCAACTTCCCTATCTACATTACTTTGGCTGCTAATGTTCAACATATGGACCATGTCTTCGTAAGAGGGTAAAGATTCCAGCCCCATAGCCTTGAAGTTGTTGTAAAGTTTGTCGCAGAAACGGTTATTGGCATATTGATTTTGTACAGAGAAGCAAACAGGTCTCTTGATTCCGTCCTCGATCCCTTGATGAGCAGCAGACTGAGCCAAATAATCCATATTGGTGTATATATTGACGGACGATCTGTGTGACGATAGATGTAAGGTAGGGTGAGCTCATAGTGCTAGTATGACAATAGATAACAAATTCCTAACTTGATATAACTTACTGAGGTAGACTAGAATTGGAAAGATCATACTGAAATCCAAGGATCGCCAAGGGGATGTTGTTGGTGATCGAAGCGTTCTTTATGGAGTCCAATTGTTTATCGCTGTCACCCATGACCACCAAATCAGTGATATTCCGCTTGAAGAGGGCATCAATATCAGATAGAATAGCTTGAGAGTAGCCTAAGGTCGAATGAGAGAAGAAAAGAGTCAGTTCGTGGGCAGTCCAATGTTAGATTTGCATGAATACAATGCTTACCAGCATAATCATTCTAACAACAAGCGTCAGGGCAGAAATTAACAATGAGTTAGAGTTGACTAAGGTAGGCACTATTTTAATTGCTGTTGCTTTTCCCATTTTTACCTTAATGCCATCAGTGATAGTCCACCCAAGCTTCTGTGCCAGATGATCCATCCCTGCCAATGTATTCCGGCCATAGGTATCACCTTGAGCGTTGGGGATGAAGGCGCCAAGATGAGATTGAGTAGTTTTGACGGAAAAGGGTCGATCCTCCACGTATGCCAGCGCCGTTTTGATTGTATCGTTGGTCACCAGTATAGGGCCTGTTGGAATAGTTTGGTTGCCGTAGGGCCTCTGACCTGTCACCATCTCCAGATACAGATAGAATACAGGCAGCGCCGCTTGGTAATAAGGCAGTTGGTTGATCACAAAGGTGGAATCGGGTCGTAGAGTGAATAGAGTCGTCATGTTTTGTCCGCCAAAGTCCATGAGAATGGTATCGAATCGGCGATCCGGCTGAAGTGTATGAATAGCGAGTGCTGTGTTGATCACCAAGTCAGAAGATATCTATGTAATCCACAATGTATCAGTCAGTCATTACTCCCCAATCATGGCTTCGCTTGCTTTCTTACCAGGCCACCCAGAGAAATGAGTGAGTCATGCCCACCAGAGAGGAAAGCATCACGGAGTTGAGAGACTGTCGCCGAAGAGGTGTTGTCAGGTCGTTGGAGGACGGGATAAGGTACATTGTTCAGACTTGTTTTGATCGCAGCCATACGTGCATTGGTTTCTTCGACGAGATTTTCCTGATGGGAGATGGCCAAGGGCTTGCTGAAACCATCTTTTCGTAGCTGTTGCACCGCCATGATACCCGCTTTATCGTCAGACTGAAGGACACGAGTCAGGCCCAAGTCGTAAGAGTAACGTTCACCCGTGTTGTAGACAATAACAGGAACACCTTTTGATTTCGCATATCGCACCGCTTCAAGGACATCTTGGTTTGGAATAGTGGTGATGATCCCGTCAATTCCCTGAGAAATGCATTAAAGATGAGAGTAAAGAAGAAAAGGAATGAGAAAAAAAAAAGATCTCACTTTATCCCAAAAAAAAAATCGGAGTTTGAATAGTGGAGCTACGACTTTTCCGCTTGTGTGGAATGGCACTTACCTCTTCGACAGCATTCATGATAGCTTTGACCATTTGACTTTTCCCATTTCCACTTCGATGATTCCATATAACATCAATTCCCTAAACAATCGAGCACTAAAGTTAGATCTGGATAGGTGGCAGTAGGGAGGGAGAGGATTCCATCAACTTACGAGTAATGTAGCAGCATCCAGAGCTCCATTGGACGGATTACCATAGAACTTGGAAACACTGCTTTCATGTGTAATCATTGAGAATACGGGTTTGGTAAAGTTATGGAGATCGCTGGTGCATAGCGGAAACATTGGTGCTGAGGCTCCTGTTGTTTGATTTTGCTGGGATATGGTAGATGGTATGAGCCATATCAAAATGCAGAGGAGAAAAAGAATCACAGGGAGCATTTGGTGAGGCTTATATATGAAGGTATGAAAGTGAAGGAAAGGAAGAAGGATCGAAATACAAACAGGGAATCTGGCCTGAGTCGCTCAAATGGTTGCCATGTCGGGGTTTGAAAAAAAAAGAAAAAAAGAAAGATCCTTCGTACAAATTCAGGAACCGCTGTTTTCGAAAGAGAAATCGATTGGGGTAGAACAACGAAGGTGCAATGAAAGGTTTAATAAAAAAAGGCATAGAGAAGGCGTTGTTTTACAAGAACAAAGTGTGAGACATAACATATAAACAAAAAGAAGTAAGTGCTGTATGCGATGCAGTGATAAATGCCATATGAATCAAAAGAGAAGAGAATGCGGAAGAGTTAAGAGTGTATAAAGATGTAAGGTCGAAAGATGTAGTGGTCAATGTTGCAATGCTATGGTCTTTTAAGATGAAAAAAAAAGAGTATTTGTTGGGAGATCCGTCCACGGACTCACCAAGTGGTTTGGCGGCTTTTGAAATGTCGGAGTTCGCTTGGTTTTCATGCATCTTGTGTTGACCCGATCACTTAGAGAGCATGGAGCGGCTTTTTTCGAATCGTTCCTCCAAGCTTTATGCACCGTAATTCACATTCTCGCCATCCCCGATGCCGATCCATGTCTTGTGCGACCGACTTCCATGCATGTTTAAACAACTTTGCATGTTTTTTGACAGCTAGCAGTAAAAGCCTATCCTCGGAATCCGACCAGTCCCGCTGTTCCAACGCCTTTGATTGCAATGTTTTAAAACGACCCCAGCAGCACCCTCGAGATCGATGAGGGAGAAACGTCGAGGAAATCATCGCCCAGGATAGTCCTTGTTGGTACCCTTTGTTTAACAAGTAATCTTCTTCTGAGGACCAAGGGGTGCGAGTTTGGGAGGCTGATCGGCGTTGGGGTTGAGCTAGTTGCCGGTGATCTTCCTTAATAATGGGGGAGTTGAGAGGTGAAACCAAAACTGATGTAAAGCTTAAAGATGGGCTGGATGAAAGAGAAGGTGAAGAGGTTGGAGAATCATAGGACGGTGTGTAATAGTAGTGGTCATGGTTAGGGACCGTAATGACTTTAGCATCCGTATTCCCGTAAGAACATAGCAAATTTTTGATGTCCATGTTGAGGAATTTGATGATTTTGAGGAAGGGGGACGATAATGAAGAATATGAAAAGTGAGGACACAACTAACTATCTTTATATATGCGTACCCTTCTTTCTATCGTGTCACCCTTATTATCGATCAAGGAACAACATGACGATCTTTTACTCCGCTCAAAAAAAGAAGGAGAGCAAAAGGAGGAAGTGGAAAAAGTTTCGAGGAGAGCGAGACTGAAAAGTAACAAATAGTAAGTTATTGAAGGGGCCAAACTTTCACATAGGGTGCGCAAGTCAACGTTATACACTTCAATGACAACATACCATAAATCGAAAGTGACAGCTCTTAGATGATTCCGAGGGTCCCTTCCTAGAATGGGATTTTGCTTGCATGAAAAATGATTATTCAAACTCCGCCGCATGAATCTCGCCCTGGTAGCGTTTTCATCGTTAGGTACGACAACCATCAACCAATCATCCATGTATTTGTAGCATCTTACAGAAAAAGAAAGATACAAGGGAGAAAGGATAAGGTGTAGGAAGGAGAGGGAGATGGAAAGCAGTCGCTATGGAATATAGGAGACAGGAGACGACCATGCTCAAAGAGCGAGAAAATCGTGGGGAGTGCCCGATTCCAACCAAATCGCCGATCCAAGTGACATAAACCTTGAAATAGGAACTCCTCGACATTCCTCTTAAAAGGTGCGAACACCTCATCATAAGAAAGGCCAGGAATAGCTTTCAATTGACAGAATCGGGAAATATGTAGATCGATCAAGATTATAACAAATACAAGACCAACTATAGTAAGCATCTTTCCCACCTGCATTATTTGTACATACATCATCCAGCCCTTCCATCCTACACAGTAGCGCATCAGTGTATGTAGATTAAACACTTAGCAAGCCACACATAGAGCGTCTACTTCCATGTTATACAGATAACACACACGTTTTCTCCCCCATCGCCCCTGCCTTCCTTCAAATCGTTCAACAATCAATCCATTCATTCATACTTTTGCATAAAAACGTGGTCCTTTCAAAAACCTATTAGAGCATGGACATTTTAGTCATAACGTGTAGGTAAAGTAAGGGGCCGAAAAGGGTGGTGTTATGTGAAACAAGGCCCAAGTTCCATTTGCCATCTTTAGACTCATGATGCGTCCGCTTACGGTGCTTAAAGTGCTCTGTTTGAATATAGAAACAATGCAAAAAGGAGGAGGTACATACATAAAAAGGAGAGAAAAACGAAGGAACTGTTTCTTTTTACAAATCTGGATATGGCCCGAAAACATCATAGGCATGTGGGAATCAGAAAGTCGGTGATCGACAGTAACAAATCTTTGTGGCATTACCTCAGACACGATTTTATCGCAATCCTACTTTTTTCATGCGGCGGGGTTTGCAATTGTCCTTCGATCGTTTGCGGGCGTTTCCTATGGCAACCTGCTTTACAACGGCAAATGTGGTTTTTTAGAGACGTACTGGCAAACAGATCATAGCAACAGCCTTTGAATTCAAGTGTCCATGTAATTGAAGCAAAATATGTCTGCAGTTGTATCCTGACGGCGCTGGAACAACAGAAAGACTTGCCTTTTCGTCCCTTTTCAGTCTGGGGATCAGTCAATACATACGCATTGCATCGTAATGTCTGTAAAATTTGACGGTATGCTGCCCATTTTGTTTCTGAGAAATAGGCAACTCCTTTCAAGAAAAAAGGGTCAAAAGATCACATATTCAATAGTTCAGAGTTTCAATGTTCTAATCCCGCCATCTGAAGAAAGGACAGACCTTTGAAAAAGTTTCAATTTTTTGGAGCTCATTTTTCCTGTGAACAGGATGGACAACCTAACTTCAAATTTGGCATAGACTCAGAAGTGCTTTATGTCTATCGACTGATACATAGAGAGCCTGATTTCCTTTGACGACTTGCCATTTTTGACATCACTCCAATTGGTCGCTTGTGGGTAGGCTTCTCGGAGCGTTCATGGCCGCATACAACATCAAAATGCTTGTTTCTGGGTATCAGTCGATAGATATGCATTGCATCGTGTTGCCTGTGAAGTTTGATGATGGGTTGTCCATCTCGGTTCTAAGAAATAAGCAACTCTATAAAAAATGGACGTCAAAAGATCACATTTTCAAAAAGGTCTGATTTTTTAATTTTTAAACGCCGCCATTGAAGAAAGGACAGATCTTGGAAAAGTCTCACTTTTTTGGATCTCATTTTTTTCGTGAACAGTATGGACAACCCAACTTCAATTTTGACATAGACTTAGAAGTGGCTTTTATCTATCGACTGATACCAAAAAAGACAGATTTCCTTGGATGCCTTGCCATTTTTGATACCTTCCAATTAGTCGCTTTTGGAGGGCTTCTCGTAGCGTTCACAACCGCATACAACATAAAAGTGCTCGATTCTGGGTATCATTCGATAGATATGCTTTGCATCGTGCTGTCTTTAAAATTTGACGGTGGGCTGTCCATCTCCGTTTTGAAAAATAAGCAACTCTAGGAAAAAAATGGACGTCAAAAGTTCAAAAAGTTCAATTTTTGAATTTATCAAACCCGCCATTTGAAGAAAGGACAGACCTTGTAAAAAGGGGGAATGCTACAGACAGAACCACCGTGACAGAACCAATCTGCGTATGCTGAATTTTGCGGACAATAAGGACTGAATGGCGGGCGGTTCTCTGCGTCCCTGACTCGAGTCCCGGGCATAGCTGGGACTCAATTTGAAATAAGGATAAAACCGCCCAGCCAAGCACAGGAATGATCTTACTCTTCTCATCGGAAATCGATCGGCATGGCCCTCTCTTCCCGTGGTTTCAGGTACAACAAAAAGGCGCATACCAATTGCGGCTCATCAGCTCGTATGGCGGGTAACATGTGTGCGAACGTGGATCAAATACGACGCCAAGGCCGATGGAACAACGTAACGATAAACGGCGCATATCTCACCAACCTTCCAAGAAAATTGGTGCAATTAATGACAGGCTTCCCCACATATGTTCGATTCTTTTATCTTGCACGTGCCGCCCTTAATCCACCTACCAGCCTCTGCGAGAAGTTGTTCCCGGCGATCGACGAATGACATGACCGACTGGCGGCGAAAGAACTCAGTCCTGGCAATCCTATTCAACCTACCGTCGCTGAAAGTGCATTTGTACAGGTGATCATGATGTTCGGGAAGACTTTTATACAAGACACGGTGCTCATGATGGAACTCCACCCCTGCTATCCCATTTGGCAACATTCAATCTTCTCTGATCCTGCCTATTTGTCATTTAAAAGGTAAGTCCACATCATAGCATAGGAATGTAGTAGCATGCTCGCTCTGATATGTTAGGGATATGTTGCAAGTTGAAGTTCAGGAACACGATCCTGCCCACACACTCCTCCAACAATGTGTGCCTTTGCACTCTAGATTTCAAACCCCGATTGGCTATAAGATTGATTTTTTTGCCCATCCTAATATTTTGCTCCTTCTTCCCCTCGTCATTACTTTTTTGACTCCCCATTGTCATTCTCTTTATTCTACAACGACAATCGAACGAACGAACGAACGAACTAGCAAACGAACGAACGAACGGTAACTCTCCCCTTCTCACGTTATGTTCATCTTTTGCTTACCACAACCAACTTTTTGCCTTTTGCATCGTTCCTCCTTCTTTTGACACTAGATCGGCTACAGCAATGACGACAAATATAGGGACGAAGACGATGCTAATGACGACTCCATCACTGCTTCATGTCGCCTAAAAAGGCCCTTTTTAAAATTTTCAAATGTAAAAAACATGGGGAAACCCTTGAATTTTTTTTTCTTCTGCACTCATCATGTCCATAGTAGATTCCCTAGCCATTGTACCGATAAAGTGTACTATCCCTTGACCCATTCGCAGGACCTACTACTACTAATACTTTGGATAACACTAGTCTGCTTTCCTCCTTGCTTTACCTTAGCTCATTACACTAGATTAGTTACTCCATTACAAGCCCTGTATTCACTGCCACCCACTAGGACTTGTAACATAAGCATAGTCTCATTCAATCAATAAAAATCTACTTGAACCCATCTCCATGACTTTGTTCTTTCGCATAAGGTCCAGCGATCTTAGGGACTATGGTATGTAGCGTTACAAATCACCCAGTGCGCCAAGCTCTGACCCAAAATTCGATCGAGGCACTGGCTGGACGCATATCGGAGCCTGAAACAGTCGAAGTCTTTTCAGAGCCAGAACCAGTACTTCTTGCATGATCAACAAAAGCTATACAGATAGACCACATTTACGTACGCTTCACAATCCAAATACAAAAAGTTGTTGTACATGTATAATCTATAACATTTTATTCAAACCTTTATGAATCACTATACCCATCGCTATCAACTACAAGACTAATCTAAACAATAACACCTTCCACCTTGAGTTCCTTTTCAATGACATCCATGACCAGTTGGGGGTCAGCACGTTCAACATGGACCACAGATCGTTCCTTGTCAAGTAAGCCAACGAATTCCTTGGGCAATACTTGAGATTGGAAATCGAAATCTTGTTGATCCTTGAGGGCCATTTCCACGGCTTCCGAGAATTTAGCAGGGTGAGCGGTTGCCAAGCAGATCATGACTTCAGAGCCTTGAGGAACCAAAGCGAGAGCATCCCGTTCGGTGAGTCGGTCGGCTGCCACGACACCAATGGAGGTATGAGGGTCGAGTACGTATTGGTGCTTTTCTTGATAATCCTTGATCCCCTTGATAGTATCCTTGTCAGTCACCATGGCGGCGTCGAAGATCTTGCGAGCATTCAGCACCACGCTATCGGCAACACGGAACACACCTTTAGTCTTGAGTTCGTCCATCCATTGCGCCACGGTTTGTCCTGCCTTGTCGCTGAGAGCTTCGTTCAATGTTGTATCGTGGGTCGCTACTTCGGTTTTACCGCCATCCTTTTCGTCATCGCGGGCCAAGTACCACAGGAGGCGTTCAAAGTTGGAGGAGACAAGGATGTCCATGGCAGGCGCTAAGGTTTCCTTCACTTCACCACCACCAAGGGTTTGCTTTTCGTAGGCATTGGTTTCAAAGAATCGGTACAGAATGTCGTTTTCGTTCGTGGCCACCACCAGCTTGTTGGCAGGAAGACCCATACGGTAAGCATAATAACCAGCCAAAATGTCACCAAAGTTACCAGTGGGCACAGAGAAGTCCACCTTGATTTTATCCGCTTCGGCTGACGCAGGGTCGATCTTCAGGGATCGCATCAACAAAAAGTAAGCTTGGAAGTAGTACACGGTTTGAGCCAAGATACGGGCCCAGTTGATAGAGTTGACGGCACCGAGGTGATGCTTGTCGTTGAATTCACGGTTCCCAAAGAGGTTCTTGACGATATCTTGGCAGTCATCAAAGGTACCTTTAACGCAGAGATTGTGGACGTTCTTATCCAATACTGTGGTCATTTGGGCTTCTTGGATAGGGCTGACACGGCCATTGGGGTGGAGGATGAAGACAGAGACGTTCTTCTTGTTACGAAGGCCATAGATAGCCGCACTACACAGAAGCCAAAGACAAAAAGAGGAGAGATGAGTGTCAGCAAAGTGTAATCTAGTCAAGTTTCCTCCTCGATCGAGCTCTTTTTGTTCACGATCTGCTTACCTTCCAGTATCACCAGAGGTTGCACCGACCACTGTCAAACGATGGGTCTTGCCACCTTGTTCGGCCCGGTTGCGACGTTCCAAAAAGTATTCAAAGAGGTTACCAACGAATTGAAGAGCCACATCCTTGAAGGCAAAAGTAGGGCCATGGAACAGTTCCAACACATACAAACCATCCTTGACTTGGGCGAGAGGTGTAACATCGGAATGGCGGAAGGTAGTGTAAGATCGGGTCACCAAATCTTCAAGATCCTTTCGAGGGATTTGCGATTCGTCGATATAGAGAGACAACACTTCGACAGCCAATTGCTGGTAAGACAGCTCGGACCAAGCTTGACGCCAGTTTTCAGGAAGAGCAGGAATGTGATGAGGGATAAAGAGGCCACCATCAGGAGACAAACCAGCCATGACGGCTTCTTCAAAGGTGTAGTCTTTGACTTGACCACGGGTAGATCGATATTTCATGATGGTTGGTTAAGGAAAAAGAAAAGAAGAGAGAGAAGAAGAAGAAAAAAAAAAATATGAGTCAATTGGGCAATTGGGTCAAACTGATTGTCGGAGATGAAAAAATTTATTTTCAAAATTCATAAGGCTACAGTATTGTTCTACGAGGCAAAGGAAGATCGCATCAATAAAGCACTATTGAGAGTCTGCCGAGGCATTACTACTTACTTGTATAGGACAGGGGAAGGTGGATTGTGAATCGATCGTAGGGTGGACGGATACAAAGAGCACCTTGGCAGTGACATGAATGGTATATGCAATGGTTAGATCAGTGGGCTCGTCTCCTGTCAAACCACACTTCTCGGCCAGATCGTTGAGGATTGTTTGATCAGGGTCTTCTAATGGATCGTAAACTATGGAGAAGGGGAATGTGAAGTTGAAGTCGCTATACTTTGGAAGTTCTTGATAAGCCAGGTAGCCGCCCCCAACGGGTGACATCTTTCCAGTGCCTTTTGGATCGGGATAAAATGCCTAAAGCAGAACACAATCCGACCGGTCGATTAGTTAGTTAAAAACACGAGCACCCACCCTATCTTGTTTTCCCTTCCATCTTACCGTTGCGTTCATATCAGATACGTATATAGGTAACAGATTGGGGTTCTTGGCAAGCACAGTAAGACCAAAGTTGAGCTGTAGTTTGTCGCCATTGAAGGATAAGGGCGATGATGATTTACCAGTGGTGCCTGTGCTGTTCGTCACCCCGCCAATTTCAATCGTTGGCATGATAAACTTGCTCATAATTGCCCCCAGTACAATGATGACAATGATGATTGAGATGATGATAAACCATACCACATAGGTAGCCCATTTTGGTAAGCAACAGGCGCAACACAGACATCGTAGGCATCCGTTTCTTTTGTCCATCCGCCGTCTCCTTCTTTTGTTTGTCGATCCAGCTTCTAGTCCGTCATCGATAGGTGTTGTTGTAATGTTTGTGTCATCTAAGGCCATAAAAAGTAGTTCGAGGATGAAACCATCGAAACAAATCAGAGGATAGTCAGTTGTGGATGATCAGATAAAAGGGAAGAGATGTCCTTTTTTAGTGCTTGGGTGGGCTTGACGGAACTTACGGCCATATTTTTCCGCCAGGGGCGAATTCACTGGTAGTGTGGTATTCGTGTTGTTGTTGGATTGTGATATGGTAGAGGTTGAAGAAGAGCTACTTTCGTTTGTTCTTGATATCATCTATGTATGTTTGTATGTAAAGTAACGGTAACAAAGTAAAAGGAACAAACAAAGAGAAAAGAGAAAGAAAGAAAAGAAGAAGCGGAAAAAAGTCTACTCAAAGTAATGCTTAAATTACATTTTAATCTCCGCTCGGAGCCGAAAATAGATACTACCCAATCCCTTTTGCAACCTTTTATTTGATGATTGGACTAGACAAAGCTTCATTTTTTTGATTTAGACACCAATCTGGATCAGAAACCGACTCTTTGATAGTCGGTCTCTTGGTCTTGTTACCTGCTTTATCGTGGTTCACTCACTCCAAATAGCCCCTTGACTGTGGTACAACACTGCCCTTTATGTACGTCATAAACCACGCTCTCATTGTGACCTTAATGGATGCATTGGAGCGTGCCTGTTTGGTTTTGAGTTTATACAAATGCAGGAACCTTATTGCCGGCTCGACCAGCCACATGGGTCTCCCAAGCCTATAAAGCCTTGCTGTTAAAGTTTGCTCTCGTTTGCTCGCTTACTTCATTCCCTCATCCCTGAAATGAGCAGATTATACAAAGACATAGGCTGATCAAGTTGAGAAAGCCAAGACAAGGGGTACAATGAAAGACCAAAGGTGCTCTTTTCATTGCATGAAACCACCTGTCAAAAAAAAGCGGAGTTTGAAGTTTATGGTGGCTTTTTTTTCGTAGTGTCAAACCTCCAAAAAAAATTCTCGCCGCTCTTTTTGTTCTGTCTCTTCAACTTACTTTCCCTCTTCGAAGCAATGGCTGACCAATCGGTGATCAAACCCACAGCAACCACACCTGCTATCAACACATCCAACTGGCCTCTTTTGTTAAAGGTATGTTAAAGGTAGAGATTCTTATAGATTGGGTCACAGCAGTCGTTTATAACACTTTTTACTTTTGTTCGAAATAGAACTACGATCAACTCAATGTTCGTACTGGTCACTACACTCCTATCCCTAGTGGCTGTTCTCCTTTGAAGCGTCCTCTTAATGAATACGTTCGCTATGGTGTCATCAACTTGGATAAGGTAAGCAAGAGAGAAGCAAAGCATGTACGACAATACCACTAGATTGACATTTGCCTTGTTATTACTACCTGCATAGCCTGCGAACCCTTCATCCCACGAAGTTGTCGCTTGGGTCCGCCGAATTTTGCGTGTGGAAAAGACTGGTCACAGTGGTACTCTTGATCCCAAGGTCACTGGTTGTTTGATTGTCTGTATCGATCGTGCCACCCGCCTTGTCAAGTCCCAACAAGGTGCTGGTAAGGAATACGTCTGTATCTTGCGTCTCCATGATGCCCTTGAAAGTGAAAAGAAGCTCTCTCAGGTAAGGATCATACTAAGACTCACTCTACAACAACTTGATTCATGTTAACATGACGTCCCGTCCTTTTCATAGGCCATCGAAACCCTTACTGGTGCATTGTTCCAACGTCCTCCTCTCATCTCAGCTGTCAAACGTCAACTCCGTGTGCGCACCATCCACGAAAGCAAACTTTATGAATTCGACAACGATCGCCATTTGGCCGTATTCTGGGCTAGCTGTGAAGCCGGTACTTACATGCGTACTTTGTGTGTACATTTGGGTCTTTTGCTCGGTGTTGGCGGTCATATGCAAGAACTCCGCCGTGTACGATCTGGCGCCATGTCCGAAAACGACGACATCGTTACCATGCACGATGTGATGGACGCTCAATGGGTTTTCGACAACAACAAGGATGAAAGCTACTTGCGCCGTGTCGTCCGTCCTCTTGAAACTTTGCTTACTGGCTACAAGCGTGTGGTCGTCAAGGATAGTGCCGTTAATGCAGTCTGTTACGGTGCCAAGTTGATGGTCCCTGGTTTGTTGCGCTACGAAAGTGGAATCGAAATCAACGAAGAAGTCGTGCTTATGACCACTAAGGGTGAAGCCATTGCTCTCGCTTATGCTCAAATGACTACCGCTGTGATGGCTACTTGTGATCATGGTGTGGTCGCTAAGGTTAAGCGGGTGATTATGGAACGTGATACTTACCCTCGTCGCTGGGGCATGGGTCCCGTTGCTGCCGCCAAGAAGAAGCTCAAGACCGAAGGCAAGTTGGACAAGTTTGGCCGTGTGACTGATGAAACCCCTCAAATCTGGAAGACCAACTATGTCGACTTTTGCAACAATCCTACCGGTACTGAACCTGCTCCCGTGTTTGGCAAGCCTACCAGTGCCGTTGTCGCTGCCGCTGGTGTGAACCCCAAGATCACTGCCGTTGGTGTCGCTGCCAAGGATGCTATGGATGCCTCCCCTGCTGATGGATCTTCCAAGAAACGCTCCGCTGATGTTGCTGATGTTGCTGAAGCTAAGAAGGCTAAGAAGGAAAAGAAGGAAAAGAAGGAAAAGAAAGAAAAGAAGAAAAGCAAGGATTAGATAGATACTAGATCACAACTATTAGGATTGTTAAACTTCCATCCCATCCTCATTCGACTTACATCTCTTGTTTATTCTTGCCACCACCCATTCTCCTCGCATTACTCTTGTTTTTATATCATCATTCCCTAGTCATTCTCTACATACAAGCCTCATTTGTTATATGTTCTCCTTACTTTACTGCTTTCCATTTGTCTTATCAATAAAAAATGAACTGTTTATTTGACACTGGTTTGATGTTAGATGGATCAATCCTGAGGCAGATCCAATGAACGGCTCCACCGATCATCATTGGCTTTAGCCTGCTGAAATGTGCCCCTGGCTTACATTTTATACTCCGCTCATGCGCCACGTGGGTTAGGAAAAGAGGTTGCACCCCCTTCTTTGATTTCAAACGTCGCCCTGCCTATAAGAATCCAAATTTCCCATCAATCCCTATTATTTGCCTCTTCTTCCCCTCGTCATCATTTTATTTTTCCATCGTCATTTTTCCACCGTCATTTGCATTGCTCCTCCTCCTCTTCTCTTCCCCCTCCGAACGAAAGAACGAACGAACGAACGAACGAGCAAACGATTACTCTCCCCTCATCTCAGCACCTTGCTAATCTTTTAGCTTACCATGACCAACATTTTCTTTTCGACTTCAGATCTCGGCTACGACAATGACGACGACAATAACGAACACGATAATGACGATGACGACTCGCCCACTGCTTTATATCACAGTATAAGGCTGTTTTAAAAATTTTAAATAAGAAAAACGGGGAAAACCCTTGAATTTTTTTTTTTCGTGCACTCACCTCATCCATAGTTGATTCCATAGCCGTTGCACTGCTGAAGTGCACTATCCCTTTGGCCTGATCCCTGTGTCCATCACAACTGATGCTTTTGAAACGGTTAGTCTGCTCTCCCCTCCTCCATCTCCCCTCCTCCATTCCTAACGTCATTACACTACATTAGTTACTCTATGGCAAGCCACTCCTGCCCCTACACTTGTAAATATAGCTTAATTATAGTCTCGTTCATTCAATAAAGCATACTTGGCTCCTTCTTCATATGACTTTTATTCTTCTCCTGCTACAGTAGCCTTCCTCTGGAAAAAGTGGAGACTTATAGCCATTTTCAAACCTCGCCTATTTGCCCTCTCACCAACAAGGGGCCGATTTTCTTCCTCTGCCTTTTCTTTGCATCTTCTTTCCTTCTCCATCACTTTTTCTTTCCCATCGGCTTTGCCATGGTACCGCCTCTGACACGAACTGTATACAGCGACCTTTGACGATAAACGCAGGGTAACCCACTTCTTCTTTAGTTTTGTGTCCCCCTTTCTCTTACATTGCTAAACGTAAACTCTTCCGTCATTACTTGTCTTTCTCAATAGATTCAACAGAATGACAAAGAATATCGGCTCTCTGGCTTTAGGAAGGGATGGGCTTGGACTTGGACTTGGAA
>LT554760.1:12198-25586 GCA_900079185.1 Absidia glauca
ATAAGCAAAAGATGAACATGACGTGAGAAGAGGAGAGTTACCGTTCGTTCGTTCGTTTGCTCGTTCGTTCGTTCGTTTGATGTCGTGGAGTAAAGAGAATGACAATGTGGAGGCAAAAAAGTAATGATGAGGGGAAGAAGGAGCAAAATAATAGGACGGGCAAAAAAATAATCTTATAGCCAATCGGGGTTTGAAATCTAGAGTGCATAGACACACTTTTGTTGGAGGAGTGTGTAGGCAGGGGCGGTTTTATCTAATTTTCAAGTCGAGTCTCATCTATGACCGGGACTGAAGTCAGGGACTCAGTGAGCCCCCCGCCATATAATTACTTATTGTCAGCAAAATTCAGGATATGCACCCCCCCCTCTTTTTCCTGGGTCTGTCCTTTCTTCAAATAGCGGGACATGAAAATTGAAAAGTCTGAACTAGATGTGAACTTTGTGTGTGTGGTGTCGAGTGTGATTTAAACGCCGCTTGCATGAATCTGAAGGCCGATCAAAGGGAAATGGTTTCCCCATGCATTCATGCTGATTCATGCTGACAATCAGATTTTTGGTTTGACACATCTGGGAGTTTGAATGCGGGGAAAAGCTTAAAAGTTTGACTAAGGATCTATTCCTCATGATTCAAGAGACGCACAAGGCACATCAGTGACAACATAACATACGATAGGCAAGAATGTTCATTAACGAGTTAGTCATTGGTTGATTTTTTTTATTTGAGTTCAATATGTACATCATTGATTATGACAAGTAGGTAGAGAGGGTATGGGATTAACTACTAACTAACTACTACCGCCAACAAGACACTTCAATCCTTCCTATTCAGCAGCCCATACGGCAGCCATTCCCTAAAAGAACCAATAATGTAAGCACACAAACATTTCTCCGTCCTGCCATGTCCACCCACCCCCTTGACTTACCATGCCTGAACCAATACACATAGAGGTGACACCAATCTTCTTGCCTTGTCGGTGCAATTCGGGGAACAAGGTAGCGACTTGACGAGCACCCGTGCAGCCCAAAGGATGACCAATAGCAATAGCACCACCCTTGGGGTTGACCTTGGCCTTATCCAAGCCGAGCACGCGGACGGTATAAAGAGCTTGAGAGGCGAAAGCTTCGTTGATTTCATAGATATCCACATCTTCCAACTTGAGACCAGCACGTTCGACGGCGACAGGGATAGCGTAGGCTGGGCCAATACCCATGACACGAGGAGGGACACCAACAGAAGCAGCGGTGACATACTTGCCGATGATGGGTAAGTTCAGCTTTTGGGCAGTCTTGCGTTTCATCAATAGCACAGCAGCAGCACCATCAGAGATTTGAGAAGCGTTGCCGGCAGTGGTGGAGCCAGTAGGGGTAAAAGCAGGCTTCAACTTGGCAAGGCTTTCCACGCTAGAGTTGGCACGGATACCTTCGTCTTGATCCACGACTACTTGCTTGGGGTTTTCGCCATTCTTGTCCAAGACAGTGACAGTGAGAGGGACGATTTCATCCTTGAAGTAGCCAGCAGCTTGGGCGGCAGCAGCACGCTTGTGGGATTCGGCTGAGAAAGCATCTTGTTCTTCACGAGTCAAACCATATTCCTTGGCCACAGCTTCAGAAGTGAGACTACAAGTAAGAAACCCCAATCCATGAGTTAGTTTGCCTTCTTCCTCCTTCAACGCTTGTATGTGCGTGTGTCCACTTACCCCATAGGGATCTTGCAATCTTCAGCAGCTTGAGATTCTTTGCAGAGCTTTTCAGAGACAGTGACTGAGCGGCTAAAGTAATCAGAGGTCATGGATTCCACACCAGCACCAATACCAATATCAATCAAACCAGTTTGGATAGCAGAGGCGACTTGCACACAAGCTTGTAAACCAGAAGAGCATTGACGGTTGACGGTGTTGACGGAGGTGGTTTCGGGGAAACCGGCGTACAAAGAGGCCATACGAGCAGGAGTGGCAAACCCACCCTTGGCAGCCACATTACCGACGGTGATGTCTTGGACCAAGGAAGGATCAATGCCGGTACGGGTAATGGTAGCCTTCAATACACCAGCCAACAATTCTATAAAGGTAACAATGACGATTAGTACCAACATACAACAACATCTCTGGCAGCTATTTTACCATCGCCCAAAGTATCTTTGAATCCACCCTTGCGACCACGAGCCAAAGCAGTTCGCACGGCTGAGACAACGACGACATCTTCAGGAGACTTGACACCAATCTTGGTGACTTGTTCGTTGGTAAGAGAGGGTAAGCGAATGGGGTAAGGGAGAGACACAGACATGATAAAATTGTTAGAGAGAGAAAAAAGAAAGAAAGAGGAGAAAGAAGAAAGAATGAATAACTTTATAAAAATCCTAGGCTGTAATGCTAATTAGTCAGAATTTATCTCCACGGGCGGGGTTTGAATACACGGCGGAGTTTGGGTTGCCCTGGGAAACCGATTATGCGACCTGGATTATGCGCTGTTGACGACTCGGTAGAATGATAAACAACATGATTAGAATGTTTTATTGGACAAATAGATGATTTGGCGATGATAAAGCATATGAGCAGGGGGGTGGGTGTGCAATTGTATATGAAACTATATGTAACTAAAAGTGTATGAGATGAAGTAAAAGGTAAACTACCAAGCAATCTAATCAATGTCCATTTCGTCCTTCTTTTCAGCCTTGTCATCTTCATTCTTTTCATCAGAGTCCGCCATAGGAGAATCAGTGGATTCGTCGGCCGCGGGCTTGGGGATAGGCTTAGGCTTGTTCAAAATGGGAGTGGCAAAGGCAACGACGGCTTCTTCTTCCTTGGAGATGTCACGGGCAAATAAGATGGGGGTTTCGCACTTGGGCACCTTTTCTTGCTTGGCCAATTGTTCCTCCAACCAGCGACGAGCACGATCACAACGGTCGACGATATCTTGTTTTTCATGGGGGGCGATATGAGAGTACTTGTCATCACCGCTCATGGCTTCTTTGGTGACCCGTTGGATGGTTTCCATGAGAGAGTTGGCGGCACGAGGACGTTCTTCGGCTTCACGGTAGCGTTCGACCACAGGGGTACCAATGACCTTGAGGGAGTCGAGCTTTTCCACGTAGACAGACTTGGGTTGATCGTCGCCTTCATCGTAGATCCAGTCCACCACGGTATTGAGATCTTCAGCAAACTTGTCCTTGATTCCAGGGTCAATGTAGTCACTAAGGGGGCCCATGATCTTGTCACGCATGTCATAACCATATTCTTCGAGTGAGTTCTTGGCGGCTTCGGTGGCCATGATGAGCTTGTCAGAGGCAACCATTTGGCTTTCCTTTTCGGCGTATTGGTCGATGACGGTGTGAGGGACAGAGGTGGTACCAGAGACAACCTTGAGATCACCAGTCTTGACAAGTTTCTTGGTCTTCTTGGTTTCCTTTTCGCCATCCTTGTTGGTCACTTCTTCTTCCACCACCTTTTCTTCCACAGTGTGAGCGCCTTCGACGGAGAAGATACCATGGATGTTGAGCCTAACCTTGACCTTGACTTGAGCAGGATCACCGTTGGCAGTGGGCTTGACGTCCTTGATAGTGTATTGGCCCAACCAGGGGTTGATGCCACGAGGGAGATCGGCAGGGTTGGCGTACTTGGCTTCCAGAGTGAAGGGTTCGCTACGATAGAAGGTCAACATCTTGGTGGAAGGAATGTTGTTGTTGTTGTCGAAGACCACAATTTCGGTGTCATCATCTTCGGGAGACTTGGTCCATTCGAGTTTGATAGGGTAGGTGCAGATATCATTGACACGGAAGTCGCGGACCTTGAATACAGGGGACAACATGGCGCATTGGAGAGCAGCACCACGAGCAACAGCTTCGTCTTGGTTCAGCGTAGTAGAGATGGGCTTGCCAAAGAAGTTAGAGATGGTAGTCTTGATAGCAGGGATACGAGTAGAGCCACCGACCATTTCGACAGCATCAATATCAGCGACGGTCAATCCAGCCACTTCCATGGCCTTCTTGAGAGTATCTTCAGTGCGAGTAAACAAGTGGGAGGCCCATTCTTCAAAGTCGGTGCGGTTGACGATAGTTTGGACATCGCGATCATCCATGATAGATTCAATGTTGACAGGGGCTTGAGGGTTGGCAGAGAGCACCTTCTTGCATCGTTCAGCAGCCACTCGGAGACGGATCAAAGCCTTTTGGTTGGTGTACACATCGATCTTGAACTTTTCCTTGAATTCAGCAGCAAGATGTTCCACGATCACATTGTCAAAGTCACGGCCACCAAAGTGCTTGTCGTATGCAGTACCACGGACAGTCAATTGACCTTTAACGAAGGATGCCACAGAGACAGAGTAATCAGAGTGACCGACATCCACAAACGCCACGTTGCGAGGTTTATCTTCGGGCAAGTCGGTTTTGGTGATCCCATAACCAAGAGCAGCGGCAGTCAAGTCATTCACCAAGCGCAAACAGTTCAGGCCAGCGATTTCGGCAGCGCTCAAGACAGCACGGCGTTGGATTTCGGTGAACCAGCCAGGGACGGTAATCACACAGTCGGACACGGGGCCAGCGATTTCGTGTGCAGTGATATCCTTGAGTTTCGATAGGTACATGGCGATCAATTGGATGTTGGAGAAAGTTTGCGCTTCATCAAGGTAGCTGACCTATGTGACAAAGAGAAAGAGATTCAGTCAGACATCTATTTTACCCCATTGATTCATTCCTATCGCTCTCTATCTATCAGTGCATTTACCTTCACGCCCACTTGACCATCAACATCAACGAGGTCACCAGCGATAAACTTCTTTTCGTATTCTTGGACGTCGGGATCTGACACAGTACGACCAGCCAAGCGTTTCAAGCTACCCACTGTGTTCTTGTAGTTGCTGATTTCTTGAGTCTTGGCAGCTTCACCGAGATAACGTTGTCGACCTCCAAAGGACACAAGAGAGCTATATTCATACGAAGTACACGGATGGTTGAGTGGATGGACATTCATCGTTGCCTTCATCTTTGATCCACTTACGGAGTAGCACGGTTGGATACTTCGTTACAAATAACATCGATACCACGGTTTCTTGCAACAGCAATAACAGATTGAAGGTTACCCAAGTCAATACCCTAGATTACATCATGTCAGTCAGATGGAAGAATGGCGTTACAATGATAAGGGATAAAAGACAAAGGGGAAAAGAGTGAGTAGCAGCTCCATCGATACTAAACAATGAAGACGAGTCTAGCCTTCCGTTGACAGTTTTATCACTTTACCACGACAGACATGATGTATAAGTTTTATAAAGTAAAAGAGAGAAGAAAAGGTTTCAACTTTTTTTTCCTCTTTGTGTCGTGACTAGACCCGCTTTGGCGAGCGGAGTTTGCTAGAGTGCGAATGTTACTCGCCCAAAAGCCACTTCTGTCAAACTCATTTTTCAAACTCCGCGTAACTCAGACTTTTCTGCATAAACGTCTGATTGGATCCCGAAGGCAAGGAGGAACAATGAACCCCCCCTTCTCCATTTCATTTATTAAGGGTTCTCTCTCTTTTATAGGATGTAATTAGAAGACATAATGACTACTCTGCAAGATGAGAAATGTCAACCAGTAGACGCACTAATGCATATATCATAGATAAGCTTATACCTCTTGCAAGAAAGCTGACATACGGTCAACAAGTGTATCATAAAAAAAAAAAGGCGAAGGCAGTACGTTTATTTAAAGACAAAGAAGAAAGATGCTATACTAAAGAAAGAACGGAAGGGAATAGGGGTCCTAGAATCAAGGAGGGACAGGGGCTGAGGGAGGAGATCATGATTGTGAGCATAAATTGGCTATTGTGAATGGGTGAGATGAGGCGGTACTTGATAATGATGGTATGCGGATAGCTGGTAACGGGGAAGTGGATAACGAGGGCGGAGGTGGCGAAGGTGCTACTGTCATATGTACTGGCGGTGGAGGTGAGGGTGTTGCAATAGACTTGAATGCAGGAATTGAGTAGATAGGTTTAGGTTTAGGCTGTACATAGCGGCAGATCATGTTGTAGGTAACGTCCGTCAACTAAAAGTATAGTGACATTAACAAAAATCAGCAGCATTAGTGAGATAAAGTTTCGATGGTGGGCCACTTACATCCTCCATTCTCGGCTTGGTCATCATGTCTGGAAATAATAAGATCACCTTGTCAAAGCCTAGGATGATTCCATTTACCCGTTCGCCGAGCTTTCGATATCGGATGATTCTTCGCTTAATTTGGCTATCATCACCTTCGTGAAATACTGATGCACCAAAAGAGAAGAAAGGGTCAGTGTCTATTGCTCCAGAGAGTGTGTACCACTTACGATGCTTTGTTTCCAGGACGAATTCGGTACTTGACATTCGATATTGTTGCTGCAGCTGATCATAGAAGACAAAAAAGTTGTTATAGTGGACGGTTTTCTTAAGCCTTGAGTAGCAGTTGATCTTGCCCTGAAGCTGCTGTATGAAGGAGAGACTGTGTAGTAAGTGCCGTAGAAGATTGGATCGCGCAATGCTGGTATTGGGGGCAATGACAAGATGGGTTTGGACGTAGCGTTGGTGATGGATTGGTATCTTTGACAGTTGTGATTGAATGCTAAAGCTGTTCCCCTCGTCTCCATTGTTGTAGTCGCGAGCACCCTGGATGAAGTGTCGATCAAAGTCTAAATGGGCAAATATATCAAGTCAAATTAACTCATCCAACCCATATCAACTGGCATATAAGGGGATAGATAAAGGGGTGGATGGATGGCACAGCATATCATGGTTACCTTTTTTGAATGCATTATACATAGCCTATGTATCAATACATGTTTGTAGGAGAGAGAGAGAGAGAGAGAGAAGGTGAGGTTAATAACAGAATGAATGCTGTGTTACATCTTCTTCACGAATTCTGATAACTTACCCTTTGTTTCGGTGGCAACTGGTCCAAACCTGTCTGGTGATGATTCCGTTCGTCCATGCCGCTATGAAGGCTCTGCTGGAAGTAATGCTTCTGAGGCTGAGGTAGTTCAGGTTCATATTCTTGTCCCAGTTGATCGTCGCCGTCGTCATCTGACTCATTGTTGTTGTTGTTATCGTCTTCCATTTTGATCGGTACGGATTTGCTATCTTCTTCCATCGTGCTGTTGTTCCGGTTGTACAGGGTCGGGAAGTGGCCACTACCTAAGGTATCATCCGAGCATCAGTGGTCCATACATTTGTGTACTAGTATAACTTCAGCTTACCTTGGTTATATGCATCCATTTTGTTGTTCACTCTATCCCATGCCTCCTTCGCCTCCAAAAATTCAAGTCGTTGCAACGTGGCTACAAGCCAAAAAGACAGCGAGTTAGTAAACATGTCAATAGTGGGATATCACATATCTGCATTCATTACTTGGAGAAGCAAGGCTTTGTAAGTTTGCAAAAAACCTACTGACAATATCTTGTTCACCTAACGTTTTGTTTGTAAAGGGTAACTGTGAATCAGTATGTATACACATGGAGTCAAGCACAGAGAATGAAGGATGGACTTACCTGTCATGTAGATTCTTGTCATATAGCAGAAGCTTAGTGGCAGGTATAAAGGTTGTTTGATAAGGGGTTATGAAGGATCTACTCTAAATGAGCAACGTGGATGTGTTTAGAAAAGTAAAGAAGAAGAAGAAAGAGCGAGCGAAACAAAATCCGAATCCGAGCTTTTACCTTTTTTCGCTTTCAAACTCCGCTCTCGTACAGATAATAAGCATGCAACACAATGGGGATTTTCAAAATGGCTATATGAAGTACATTTTAGCTCTATTGACATCATGCATTGTCTTCACATGAGATTCCTTTGAAGACTTGAGATAAACATAATGTAAGTGATCATTTCGCAGTTGTGTCAACTCTTCGCGACCTTAAAGATTCAAGCGCACATGGACCATATGCATACACTATGGTCACCTAGGAGAAAAGTGAAAGGAATAAGACTCATTTACATCTTAATAGAATGATGATCCGAGCTCTATTCATTGAAACACATTCTTCGCAACGATTAATGACTACACCTGAAGCAATAGGGCTGTCACTGCAGATATTCAAATCCCGACCGCATGAATCGATCTCGTACCCTCTTTGTTTAGAAAAAGGCCGAACTGATGATAATGTTGGTGGTGAAAAGGTAATGATTTCATACATGCCTATCTTGCACTTCATGTTATTACAGATAGCAGTATAGAACTAGGTCATCTTTCTCTTGCCATGGCGCGGTAATCACTGGGTTCATGAATTCGCATACATCAGGTTTGTATGCATGAACTTCTGCATGAAAGAAAAGAAACACTCTTGATCGCTGATCGTTCGAAATTCAATGAGAAACAAAGAGAACGACACATAGAAAGACTTTTCTCTCTCGCTCTCTCTCGCTCTCCCCTTTACCCCTCACAGCATTTGCTTAAACAGGGAGAGGGCCGGCGGCATTTGAAATTATTTTTTTGACTCGGTACAACCCTGGAATGGCATTGTAAACGTGTGTGAAAGATCTTTTTTTGGAAACATTCATCCCATATGGTTGACACGGGAGCCGGAGAGGGGGGTAAGAGGGGTTTCTGTGTGCCTATCCCCAGACCTCTTTATCCCATTGAACCCTATCTAACGGCACGACAACTCTAAAATAGGTGTGCGATGCAAATTGATTGAGGCCAGGAACTCAGTATGAATCATCATCTCATATCATGGATGGAGATGATGAACTGTTTTGGACCATTGTTTCTTCTAGACAATGTGATCCACTTTTCCATTTGCCCTTAATTTGGCCTGTTTATGCTGTTTTGATGTAATGCAGATATGAGCTGATTCTATAATCCTTTCTGTGAAACTCCACCATCATCATGAATACATATCGCTTTTAGTGCTGTTTTGCATGAATGAATGAAAATGTTCTAGTCCATTACACATCTTACTTTAAGTGTACCACAGTATAAAAGTCAACTGCTCTTTCCTCGGAGTGCTGATAGTGAAATCTATCCAGTGATAACGGGGTATACCTGATCATTTTAAATGGCGGAGTTGAAAAAGCCACGTGGTAGAGATGATCTCTATTTTTTTGAGAGAGATCCTTTATTGTTGTATAAGCATACAAGAGAGGGGGATAGTATATATGAAGAGTTGCGAGGAATATGTACATAGAAGCTACAGTGGGGTAAAGAAGGGTGATAGGCAGTACTAAGGGGAATATGTATACTTTTTATAGGCGGGGCGGGGATGCGATGGGACGATGGGCGGAGCTTGAATTTTAGAGAGGGTCGAGGCCATCGTCGCCTTGGAGACGGACATGCTATTAGGGTTGATGGGTAGTTTGAGTTCTGCTTGACCATTCACTTCTTTTGTAGTCGAAAGAACTTTTTGAACTTGAACATGGATTGCTTTTCATCATCGATGGTGGGACTACTAGGTGGAGAATTGCTGCTGCTGCTGCTACAACTACTTGACAAGTGTTCTTCAAATGACTTTTGACTTGATTCTGTTGAGTAGGTGAAGGATGATTTTGAAGGTGACCATTGAGGGCATTGACTTAAGGATGGACTCATATCGAAGTGTTCGGTGAATCGTGAGTGGCAAGCGGTCATCATGTATGTGAAGAAAGCAGAAAGAATGGAAAAGTGGAAAAGCAGAAAAGAAAGAACGAAAAGGATCATGGAGTTAATAAAGCTGCCCCTGCTTTTTCAATGTAGGCTCGTATCCGGGACCCAACCAAGAAAGGAAGCGGAGTTGGAACGTCGAGAAACTCAATTTTTTCCTCTGTCCTACTCTCTTGATACATGTTCAATCCCAGATATTTGCTTTTGGTGCTTTTCATGTGTCCCTGTTTTTAGAGTTTCCATTCTTATCAAGTAGTCCCAAAGTGAGAATAGCCAAAGCAAGGAGAGAGGTATGCATAAAAGGAATGGCCCCTGCTCTTCTTTAGTTGCCACAAGTAGCCCGAACTCTCATTGACAGGTTTTAAAGCTATATGCTGCCATTGAAGGGCGGTCAAATGGAAGTCCTCTTTATCTGATTCTACACCTGGTGTTTTTCTGTGCCGTTATCAACGCATACAAAGCTGATCTACCTGGAGATTTCTCCGCTCACTCTCTCCGATACAAAAAAAGTCGGCAATTCCAACTCCGCCATTTCCAGCCTAAGCAAATGAGCCAAACCGAACAATGAAGGACAGAAACCTTAAGTGTTTAGAAGAGCATATCGAACATTGTAGAAACAAAATGATGGTAGTATTTGAATGGCATGATGTCAGTAACAAGGAGAGTGAAATAAAATCATGAATGATCCTTGTTGCTTGTCCCTGACTTTTTTGTGGCATGAAATCCGAATTCAAAGTCCGCCATCCTCAATGACGAGGAAGGTCTTTTTGAAGCTGTTCCGTTGAAAAAGTCATGCCCATCATCGGTGATCACCTTTTCGGCTGAACTATAACAATCATTCTCATCCTCTTGGAGCCAATGTATAGATAAACAGAAGAAGAAAGCCTATCTAGTCGGATCGTTTTTCAAGAGCCGTCATCCGTAATACTTTGTCTGTTTTGATCGTTTTTCGGCGACGGCCTTTCTCCGTACTGCTTTTCCTCTTTTAATGGAAGAGTCAGAAGACTGAAGATAACGAGGTAACATGCGAGAATCGATGAGCCTGTTCTTCAGCCTGCTGTGGATCTAGCAATCCCTCCAGCTCCAGTGATCAGTCTTCTCACGGTGCTATATACAGTACGATGATGGTTATGTGGTTAGTTACACCATGTTTTGAAGGAGACATGCCTTTTTCTTCTTTAGCCAGATCACCGTCGGACATTGAATTGAATTAATTTTAAAGAGAGGGTCGAGAACAAGGCTTTGCTGTCGGCGTTTGAAAAATGAGTTTGAAGTCAAAAGTTCCCACTTTTTTCTTTCTTGTGCTCCTCTTTCTCCCCCCAGACAGAACAAACACAGTAACCTTCTCCATTCTAAAAATATGCAAACAGTCGCCAAAGTCTTTGTTATTTCTGGCCCTTCTGGCTCCGGCAAATCGACTTTACTGAAACGTCTGTTCAATGACTTCCCGGGGACTTTTGGATTCAGTGTCTCTCGTAAGTATTACAGACCATCTCTCATTCAGCTGATAACCTCATTGGTATTACAGATACGACACGAAAACCTCGACCCATGGAAAAGAATGGCGTGGATTATCATTTTGTCACCAGAGATCTCATGGCGATCGAAATCGAACGGGGCAACTTCATTGAAAGCGCTACCTTTTCGGGTAACACCTATGGTGAGTAGAGTGGGCACAGAGTCGATCAACGTCAAATTAACCAACTCGCCCCGCTTTTGTCACTACAGGCACCTCAATCAAGGCGATCAAGGACGTGGTGGAAACAGGCAAGGTATGTATTCTGGATATAGATATGCAAGGCGTCGAGGCAGTCAAGAAAACCGACCTGAATCCCAAGTATATCTTTATCCAACCACCGAACTATGACGCCTTGGAACAACGATTACGGGGACGAGGGACTGAACACGAAGAGGCAGTGCTGGCACGATTAATGGCGTCCAAAGCAGCAATGGCTCATGCACAAATTCCCTCCGTTTACGACCGCATCATCATCAACGACGATCTGGAATCGGCATACAAGGATCTACAAACCACGATCTTTGAACAACAAAAAGTGGATCCTTTCACCACACCTTAGAGCACCTCAGTGACGATACCCACCACCATAGAATAGACTAGATCCCTTAATACTAGACTAGTTATGTTGTAGACTTGAATAAACCTCTCTTGTCTCTTTATTTGGAGAACAAGGCATCCTTAATGCACCATTCACAAAGTTAAATTTTGGTCAGGCGGGCGGGTTTTGAAAATGCTATAAGTCTTCACCTTTTTCCACAAATCTATTTCATTCCTTCTTTCCTTCCCCATCACTTTTTTCTTATCTTCGGCTTTGCCATGGCACTCCCTCTGACACGAACCATACATAACGACCTTCAGTGATGACAGCAAGGGTAAGTCTCCTTTTCAGCATCTTGCCCACCTTTCTCTTCCATTGCTAACATTAACATCTTTGGACAGTACCCTTCTTTTTCCCAGTAGATTCAACAGGATGGCAGCGAATATAGGCTCTCTGGCAGCAGGATTGATGGACATGTGGTCAGATTAGGGATTACGCAAAACACAAGGAAATCCTCCCGCTTTTTTTTTGGGTCCACCCCCATTCCACTGTAGATTCCCTAGACATTGTACTTTTGAAAACCCCTATCATGTGGTCCAATTCGTGTGCACAATCTACCACCGGTCCAATTCTTGTGCACATTACCACCAATACTTTTATCACTACTGACTAGCGCTCCCTTTCTTCTTTCCGTAGCTCATTACTGTAGATTAGTTATTCCATGCCCAGTCCTACATTTAGCAGACCCATAGTCTCATTCGGTCAATAAAAACCTATTTGAGAAACCACCTCCAACTTTACTCTTTTTAATAAACTCCTGCCATCTTGGAAGTTCTGACATGCGCCGGTGCGAATCTTTGAAATGGCGGAGTGTGAAATAAAAGTGGACAGGCTTGACTTTTTTAGAAACGATTTCCAGTTGTAAATTTTTGGAACGAGCTGCCCTGATTTCAAAAATCGAGATATATAACCCATCTTTAAATTCCACATGGAAGAAGGTGGAATGCATATCTATTTAAAGATACCAAATTAAAAGTATATCTGTGCTGTTTGCTTCTCTGAACTTTCTATTTAACCCCAAAACAGCATCTAACTCCAGCGGTCATAAAATCGGTAATTTACCCACCCAAACTTACCATCCTTGGCATCATTCGGTAGATACAAAGCACTACTTTCTTCACGTAAAATTTGGGGTAGGTTTGTACTCTCTTTCATAAGACAATCCATGTCCAACAAAAAGTGACACTTTTAATAGGGGAATGCTACAGAGAGAACCATCCGGACAGAACCAACCTGCGTATCCTGAATTTTGCTAACAATAGGGACTTACATGGCGGGGAACTCTTTGACCCCTGACTTCAGTCCCGATCATAGATGGGACTCAACTTGAAAAGAAAACCGCCCCTGCCCACACACTCCTCCAACACTGTGTGCCTATGCACTCTAGGTTTCAAACCCCGATAGGCTATAAGATTATTATTTTTGCCCGTCTATTGTTTTGCTCCTTCTTCCCCTCGTCATTACTTTTTTGCCTCCATTGTCATTCTCTTTACTCCACGACGCCAAACGAATGAACGAACGAGCAAACGAACGAACGAACGGTAACTCTCCTCTTCTCACGTCATGTTCATCTTTTGCTTACCTTTACCAACTTTTTGCCTTTTCCATCGTTCCTCTTTCTTTTGACACCAGATCGGCTACGACGATGACGACGGCAATAGGGACGACGACGATGCTAATGACGACTCCACC
>LT554760.1:28050-41277 GCA_900079185.1 Absidia glauca
TTTCTTGTGAACAGGATGGACAACCCAGCTTCAAATTTGACATGGACTCAGAAGTGCATTTTATCTATCGACTGATACCAAGAGAGCCTAATTTTCATGGATGGCTTACTGTTTTTCGCACCCCTCCAGTCAGTCGCTTTTCGGGGGCTTCTTGTAGCGTTCACGGCCGCATACAACATAAAAGTGCTTCTTTCTGGGTATCAGTCGATAGATATGCATTGCATCGTGTTGACTGTAAAATTTGACGGCGGGTTGCACATCTCGGTTTTGAGAAGTAAGCAACTCCTTGAAAAAATGGAGGTCAAAAAGTTCACATTTTCATAAAGTTCAGATTCTATATAGGTTCGCCGCTTTTTTTCCAGATAGGCCAAAACACCCACATGGGTGGGGAAAGTTTATTATCGACAGATGCACACTAACAACAGGGATCTAAAACAGGAAGGGGCAACTATACATACTATACTAAGTATTAAAGATCATGCATGATGATAACGTCGTTGTCGTTCGTGCAAGGCGAGGCAATGATGGTGCGATCTTCAGATATCGGGGTCGAGACGTTGGTAGTGGTGGTAAATGAGGCTAAAGGCACTGGCTGTTGTTCCTCGTGAGTGGCAGGTTGATCCAGGTGACTTCCCAATGTTGCCAATGTAAGACAGCTAGCTTGTCGCTTGTCAAAGTCGTCGTCTTCTGCCAATAAATGTCGCATCGTCATTCCTGAATCAAGGTTCGGCTGGTGCTGATTTTGTTTCTGCGAGTGTTGTGTTGAGATTGCTTTGTTCAGGGCGTTGGCGAAGGCGTTGCCGCTACCTTCAGTTGTCTTAGATTTGGTCAAAAAAGAATACGGATGGTGGTGCTTGGCTGGTTGGGTGGGTTTACTGTTGAGCCATTGACACCATTGTTGGAGATCATCTTGATTAGCCACTTGGATCAGTATGTCGTAAAAATGGAGGCCGTGGACTTTAAATATGTAGGCGTCTTTTGTTGAGGATACCACCGATGCATGAGAGTAGCCGACGACATGGCCTTTACCCGTGCGTTCCTAAAGAGCATTCAGATGAGAAGGAGTGAGAGATTGATCAAGGAATAGGTGCATAGCTTACGGAAAAGTGACTAAAGTAGGATGCGCCAGGCATCAGCACCAGTTGTTGCATGGTCCAAGAAGACAACAGGGGGAAATACTTCAAGACCCGCCGTATGGGCATTTGAGCTTCGTAGGCGTCGAGTACTTGTCCTTTTTGCTTGGTGATGTGTTTCTTTGGTTTCGAAGAGGATGTCTTTGTTCGTTGCACAGTAGCGTGGATGCGGTGGTAAAGCTGGCGGTGCAAGAGTTGGAATTGCTGATGCTGATTTTGTGGATGATGGTGATTGGCGATGTTGCTGTTGCGATAGGGCGATTGATGCACGTCTTTCCCATTTAGGACGCCATTCATGCTTAAAAGTTCGCCAAAGCTCTGCTGCTGTTGCTGCTGCTGTTGGAGATTAGCGGTTCCCTCGTTGACATCGTGAGCTGCCGATCCATGTTTACTGTTGTTTGATAAAAAGGATTGTTGTCGCCCAGGCAAATCTGATATCTTGTTTTTGACAGGATAGCCATCTTTGGGAGGTTTGCATAGTTGAAGGAATTTCGGTAGAAACAAGGCAAAGAGACAAAACGTGGTAGCCCAGACGATCATGGTTGCGGTAAGGTAATGCTGTGTGTAATAATCGGTTGTAGGTAAGAAGAAGACGACAGCCCCAATGAGGGCGGAGAAGAAGATGTTGCTATGGAAACAAAGACACGTCGGTTAGCTCACTCTTCGATCATTCCGAGAATCCTACTTACTAGATAGACATTCCGATCTGCTTGAATTCGCTGTATTTTGAGTAAGTCTTGCCAATAAACCGAGTTTTGAATGCTAGGAAGATAGCAAAAGCCAGTTCGCACGCCGCAATGAGAGCCAACAAGGTCACAAAAAGCATATGGGAGGATCCGTTGTACGAGCAGGCTTTATAATAGGCATTACTAGATACAGGGACAGCGATGACATGAGGGCTACAGATGCAGAGCCATAACACCAAGACGGTAGTCTCTAACAAGAGGAGGCCACCAGAGACCTTCATAAGCTGTTTGTCGCCAATCCCTGTGTGAGTTACAAAGATGTTGTTGAATACATGGTAGATCCGATAGTTCTTTGCAACGAGATTCCTATTACCCCCCCCCCATCAGGGAATACCCGGGAAAAAAGTTTTTAAGTTTCAATGCATGCCAACTCCGCTTTAAACCGTTTACCCCATAACCATGGAATACCCCAAATTAAAGGCTACCGGGACGATGATACATGTCAGTTTAGACCGGTCGCCGGTGAAGACGAAGGCTGAGATATAACACAGGATGAAGCCCACCAGTTCGAGGATACAAAACAACACACTATTGAAAAGACAAGTGAGTCTACTACACCATCCCCTTTTGACGATTGTTTTTTTTTTCCCTTACTTTGACGCCTTGAAAGCATTGCGGTTCCGGTATAGCAATACCAGGCATAGACTGATGAGAGCAAGGAGGGTTCCGATACCAGAGACTGTGACCAAAATGATAGACAAGGGAGTCGAATACCCGGGATTCAAATACATTTTTGGAGGAACCCCTGTTGGGATCTGTCCTAAGGAGATGAGAAGAAGCAAGCGATGAGAGAGGAGAAGGCAGAGGAAAACTGGTAACGTCTTGACCTTACGTGTGTGGAGCCATCATAGTATATCGGCGGTGATGTCAAATGGAGCTCACCGGCAACAATGTTCCCTATAGGTACGCCAATGCCATTCTGTACATTGGAGATCTGGTAGCTCCTATCGGTACAAACGTTAGTCGAGCCCTTTCATTTGTTCTTTTGGACTTACCCGATGGTCAAATCCCCGTTTTGATCAAGGATGATAGGCCCGCCCGGCCCTACATAGGTGGTGTTGAATACCGAAGGGTTGAGTTCTGCACCGAGTTGTCGATACGCCATATGGTTCAACGTGTGTGATGCATTGGTGGCGTCTCTGAGGATGTTACCGAAACCTTGGGCCAGTGTCATCATGCATGAATAGGCATATCTAGAAAAAAAGTCGATCAGTTTATCTAGTATTTCCTTTTGCGTGTGTATGCATATCCTACCCTTCATTACCGCTAATGTTTCTTTGTCCTCCATAAGGATAGCTACAAGCAAACAAAGACAATGAGATCCAGCGAGACAAAAGAGAGACTACTTACATGGATGGGTCCAACGACGCCCACCTTTGTAAAAACTGATCAAAAGGAGCATAGCCAGGCAGATTCACCACCGAGTCAAAGATAAAAACACCGCCAGAAAATGTTGAGTTGTACTGGATCGGCGTGGTGTCCTGTGTCATTTCCGCCATACGGACAATGGGATCGACGGCCGTGCTGTTCGTAGGACCTGTGTTGTTGCGCAAAGAGAGGGCATGGTTGAAGCTGATCACGGCTTGCAAAAGAGCGTCTGTATCGGTACGAATGGCCAGCCAAACGGTGTCCTTGTTGATATAACCATTGTGTGCTGCTGTCACCAGGGCTGCCACGGCCGCATCATCGGTGGCGGCTACCAATATGATTCTCGCCCCCGTCGCCATCAAGGTGTCGATCGATCGTTTCACATTGCTTTTGGGTCCATGATCTAGGAAGGGCTGATACCCCTTGACGGCAATGTTGTACGTTCGTGCCTTCATAATAATATCCTTTGATACTACACAGTAGAAGAATGATTTCATTGAGCAGGTATTCTTATTGGTGACAGATTCTTACGTTGTTTCCCAAAAGTATCACCCGAAAAGAGAATCCCAATAGTAGGCCAGCCTTGATTTGCAACAAATGTCAGCATCGCATCGGTAAAAATGAGGTCGGTTGGAATCGTGCGGAAAAAGTAGCTGTATTCGGTTTTATCAGATAAAGAGGCTGTATACAAAAAAGTGGAGATCAGTTTCACCCTAACCAGTTCAACCCCTGGGACTTACTTGCAATAGCCGAGAAGGAGCATTGTGGGATTTGAAGTGTGCTTGTCATCAAAGCCGAGAGTGCCGTCCAAGAGGAAGTGATATCCCCAATCACAGCAATCACCCCTTCATGCATCAACGACACCGCAGAGTAGACGGCCTGTGTGATCGCAGCCTGGCCTTGGACTTCTTTAGGGTAAGAGTCTTGTTCAATCAGGGTAATGTAGGCACCAGGGATCAAGTTGCGTGTGTTGATTTCTGCCACCGCCATTCGAATAGCCGAAGCACCACTACGAGAAATAGCTGGTTAGTCTATGCCTGGAGGTTTCTTTATCGTTACCTAAGCGTAATGATCTTTGTCCAGTCATTATCGTTCTGATGGAAGGGCAAGAGGACACCCACCTTGAGTTCTGTGCGGCCGGTGGTTTCCAAGGGGGATATATACGCCGTGCCGTTCCTTCGAGTCAGGGTAAAGGTAAAGTTGTTGGCGCTATCGTGGTATATGTGTTGAGCGTTTGTGTCTGCCCTATTGTCATCAATAGCTGGAGGAGATATAAAGTCAATGGTGTTGTTAGCTGCCGCTAGGGTTGCATTGGCGGCGGACCGGGTATCGTAGGGTACATGGGAATGCTGAGAAGAAAGCATATAGATGGCAAACGTATCAAATGTAGTTAGGTATTAAAGTGTAGATTACAAAGGTGGAGGGAATTAAGAAAGAGCATTGAGGAGAGAGAGAAGGAATGAGAAGGAAAAAAAAGTGGTGCGCCGAAACGTAAAAGGAGTGAAAGAGAGAGAAGAATAGTTCAAATCAAAAAAGGAGGCAAGGATAAGCGGGCAAATGCGGAGTTTTAAAATGCAAAAAGAATAGGAGAGGAAATGTGGTACCTTTGCAAGGAGAGGGTGTTAGGAAGGGGTACTTTTTGGTTTTATTTATGAAGAGAAAGGAATCATAAGGGAGAGGGTATGAGCATAAAAGTTAACATTGAGTGGATTGTTGCTTAGGAGTGTTACTGTACACTATGAAGATGTGTCAAACGATGGAGCCGATGATGGTGAAGACATAAAGTATGAAAAGAGAAGTTGTGGTGGCGGTGATGATGATGATGAAGTTGTTGCTGCTGTTGGAGAGTCATCGTTGGATGAGCATGAGGAGTGGAGTGAATGAAATGACGGTCGTTTGGGCAGAGGTCGAGGGAAATCTGTCAATTCTGGGTATGTGTAACCTAACAAAGGGTGGCGCCGAAGAGCGTCCGCCCTCAAACATTCTTCGCTGCAGTAAAGAGAGTCCTATAATAAACCGACATTAGCCTGAGCACTGTGATTGACATCATAGTATGAATTTACCGAGGAAGGACTGATTGCATTATCACAAGAAGGACACCAAGAAAGATCACTCATGTTGTGTGTCAAGAAATGGGCATTCAATGGAGGGAAGGGGCGATCGGGGAATGAAAAAAGGATGGGGAATAGGTGTGATGGCTGTTGCTGTGGTGGTGATGAAGGAACGGATCGAGTAAAGAAGAGAAAGGGAAAGGGAAAGAGAAAGGAAAGAAGAAAGTTCTCGTTTTTGTAATGGTTGGGCTTTTAGGATTAGACTCACACGCTCACAAGATTGAGACTCATCTCTTTATCTTTCCATTCCCAAATCTCCATATCATATCAACCAACTACGCAGGCTGAAATCACCATCAGTATTCATCACATGAACATTTTCGATCTGGGTGTAAATTGTGTTGGGTGGGTGGGAAAATTTGTTGATTTCCGTTCTATCCTTTGAACGAACCATCATCCCTCCTCCTTACGCTCTTTAAATCGCTTATGCATCGTGATACATAATGTTTTCAAAACCCGCAAATGAGAGGCCTGAGCGGCACTAAGAGAAAAAAAAAATAGTCAGAACCTTCTTGTCCTCTGCATATTCAACATGTAGGACAAGAAAATAAGACGGAGATGTTCCCTTTTCAAAAGAGGTAAAGGAAGATGGGTGAGTAGATCGGTTAATACCTATCAGTGATCGCACAGTCTCCATTCTCTCTCTCATCTCTCCCCCCAAAACTGTTTGCGTGAATTGTTTTTAAATCCCGACGTTCATGCAAAAACTCAGATGTCAACTCCGCTCTTTTCACTCCCCCTGTACAGAACCTTGGTAATTGTCACACCTCTACTATTCATCCCCATTACTCATCAGCATCATAGATTCACCATCTTGTACAAATAAAATAGCAAATGTGTTGGTTTGCTCAATTCATTAGTTCGCTAGAGATAAAAAAAAGCATCGGAGGCAAAAATCGTGCCCCTGGATCGCATTGGGTCATCTGTTTGCACAATGACTTAAAAAACACCCATTCCATAAGAGTAAAAAAAAGGTTGTTTATTGCAGAGATCTAAAAAGGAGGAGCTATCTACGTATTGCCTATATCTAGAGGGGTGGTGGGAATGCTTCATGGCGCCAACCAAGAGGGTTCGTCGCATCCTTTTTGATTTGCCAGGTGGGCCAATAATGATGATCCAAACGAAGCATGCTGACGTGCGATACATTGTTCCGGGTGATATACTTGACACGAACATGTGTAGGCTGTTCTGTGTGCGTCAGTTCGTTTTCTGCCACTGTGGGTTGAGAGAGTAGCCAATGAGTGCTTTTAGAGGATCCAGTCGTTGCTGTTGTCGTTTTTGTCGTTGCCTTGGTGGTGGTGGTGATCGCAGTTAAAAAGCTATCCAAGGTAGGTACAGGCACTCTATCGATTTCGGTGATCCATACCCCAACTTGGATCGACACTTGAGCCGGTGATCCGAAAAGACAGCATGACACATAGACACCATCAGGGACCTGTTCGCGCATTTGTTCATTCGCAGCTTGATACGGTTCCTGGACAAAGAGACCCTGCCATCCAATCACCCGAGTTGTTTCTTGGCCATCAAAGAGAGTGGTAGGCACCGATAACGTCATTTCTTGGCCATCCCGGAATACCACCTGTGCAAGAGAAAACAGTGAGTTGCTTTGATCAATCGGGCCGATGATGTTGTTTCCTTACCATTGTTAAAAGTTCTTCTTGATCATATCGATTCAAATCGGTGGTGGAGGACATGATATCACCATTGATACTGAGCAAGAGATCGCCCACCTTCAGCACCTGCGCACATGGACTTGACGGGTTTGTGAATCCCAAGAGGTACATGACATGGGGATGATCCGATTCACCAAAGATGGCCAGCCATTTTTCCGGCAAGTTCAACAATCTTGCATGAACCAATTGCATCGTCCAGAATTCAGCATCCAAGCCACGGACATGAGGTCGAGAGATAGCCTTGCCCACCCCACCGTTGTTGCTCGCCTTGCAGAATTGAATCATCTTGGTCACCATTAGCTGCCACAAGTGGGTAGGAAGGCCGCCCATGATGTTCATCACCTCCTTGTCGTCGTCCTCGGTCGAGAAGCTCATCCAGTAGGCTTGGACTCGTCCCTGATCATCGGCAAGCACCCCGCCCTGGCCACCCAGAGATTCACCGGCTTTCAAGGCTTGGACATTCACGGCACGATATCTTGCTGGAGTGCATTCTTTGGTTCGGATGGCTCGAGTTGTCGCAATATACGTCTTTTTGATGATAGGAGTCGAATCGCCTAAACAAGAGAAGAAAATCTAGTCAATGCCGGCCCCATCCCCTTTGATTCATGCTACTTACCACCCATGCCCACATAAGTAGTCTGATCATTTTGTCGGAGTTCAGAATCGCTGAATTCAGCTGCATGAATTTCCAAACCGCTTGACCAGAGGGGAGCTGTCACAAAGGATAAGATGGCAAAGTTGTAGAAAGGATGCAGGAATTCGACCTTGGCGGCGACAGTGACCGAGTTGCTGAAGGTCAATGAGATATCACAGAGGGCGGTCGGGACGGTATCACGGTCGCATACCAGTAAGGGCGGGTCTAAAGAGACAATAAGGCCGGCACCAAAAGAATGGCTTGTACGCAGACCATCAATGACAAATGGAGGGTAACTGTCGACGGACACCAGGCATTTCGAAAGTCGTTTCAGCGGACAAGGGTCACACGATGGCTTGGGTGCAGATACTACAGAAGGGGGCGGACTTTTGCCAAGGGGAGGAGGGCCCAAAGTATGGTAATCCCACAATCCAGTTTGATCTATCGGCATACATGGTGAGTTAGTGAGTGATCGCTAGCACTCTCTACCTACTTACCATTTCGGACAGCCAAAGAGAATTGATGCCACCGACGATCCACATGCAGAAGCATCACACGGTCCTTCATGGCTCTGGACAGCGAGTAGAACCGGATAGGCACACGACTACCATGAGGAATCTGTTGCAAGATAGCGATAAAGTCGTCCAAATGATGTACCACTTGATTGTTGACACTTTGGATCACCGACCGTCGCAGGGCATGTGCCGTTCCCATGATATACCCCGCGGCAGCCACATAGACGCCAGGATTGTTCAGTGACAGGCCGTAGGAGTGTGCCATTTGGTAGGACAGATCATGCATGACCCCGCCGCCGAATTCGACATATCTGTGAGGGGTGATGGTGTGGAGATCTTGGACGAGGAGTGAGCATTCCGTGAGTTCCCCTGCGCGAGAGACCACCATTTCGATGGACCGATTGACAGAAGTATCCAGAATATCTTCTAGTTCGATAAATGTGGAAACGAGTTGGCCGTTGACGGTGAGGAGAATATCACCGGGTTCCAAGTGTGCAGACGCCGGGCCACCAGGGAGGAGAGACTTGACCACTAAAAGCCCTTGATGTGCGTCGTCGCCGTCGTCGTCGTCATCTTCGTCGTCCGATGCATCCAAGGAGCGAAGACGTTGTTCAATGTGTTTTGCTAGTCCCAATTGTAAAAGTTCGTCGTATGAGCGATAGATGAATTCGGTTTGGAGGGTGCCCCGGGAGATCACCTGGTGTTGATGTTGCTGGATACAGAGTAATGCACGGCGGACACGGTACAGAGGGAGATAGTAGCTTGAAGAGGCACGGGAGGCACCACCTGCATTCAGGGCAATGGCTCTTCCTTGAAGATCGAGCACAGGGCTACCGCTTGATCCAGAACTAGTACTTGATGCCGCTTGAAGGTAGAAGGTATTAAAGTCGTTGTATTCACCAATACCATAATCAGGTGCTTCACGATCCAGTCTTGCCAAAGTGCCGGATAGGATACTAAGTTTTTCGCCAGCATCGTTACTAGTACAATGCAAAGAAGAGATATGTTAATAGGCGGCCTTACGGGTTGTATTCTGTTCCCCCTCCCCTTCTTTTTTCTTACCCAACCACTCTGATTTCTTGACCCACACGAGCACCTTCCGGATAGAGTTCAATGGCATCGATATCAAGGAAGCGAACTTTTGAAGGGTCGTACTGTAGGAAGCCAAAGTCATGGACAGGATCACGATAGATAGGTTTGAGTTCGATTTCTTCATAGTTGGATAAGACAGCTTGGGCGACAATAGGGGAGACCGAGACCACATGGCGATTTGACAAGATGATCCCCCGTTTGGCATCCACGACAAAGCCGGTAGCAGAAAAGACCCCTGGTATTTCGGTATCCAAGCAACGCACCCGAGTCGCCTTGATGGAGACAATGCTCTTGATGCACTTTTCGAGCGTAGTTTCCCATGTAGCTGTCGTTTTCTTCGTCACAGGCATCTTGTTGACTTGTTGTTCTGGTGCCAGGAGAGATGGTTGCTTCATCAGCGTCGCTTGCTTGACATTCATCCAAGTGTTTGACTTGTCAGCAGCACGATAGAGTGGATCGCGGTCAATGGCATTGTCAGGCTCCAAAGGTCTAGGCATAGTGATTAAAGAGAAAGAAGAGAGAGAGAGATAAGTAAAGAAAAGAGAATCAAGAGTAACGATATGTAGTAGAATAAAAAAGGCCCCGAATGGTTCCTTTTTCAACATTCATCAATTAAATGAAACCTACCAAGAGATCAAAACACAGGTGATTGCCACGATACTAGAACCTATTTTCATGCGTTCCACTTGTACGTAATACAAACAAACAAAAAAGTCACCGTCAGACAGATTGTCATCGCCCTTTTTTATTTCTATTCCAAGGGTTTACCTGCTACAAGGCTCCAATTGGTCGAGATCGCATGGATGAGTGTATGTGTCATCATCGTGCTAGTGTTGTTTGAGGCAAAGACGCTTGATCCGTTTTGGGTGGTGCCTATCACAAGGGAAGGTCAGGTTGAGTCAGATCCATCCTCTTTCTTGCTTACCGCTAACAGTTGATGGAATACCAGGAACATCCTAATCAAATGATCGTCTAGCTTGATAGATAAAGATAAAGAGGTGGCTTGAGTTTGACGTTTGGTTAGGCCAAAACATGGACCGACTTGTAGCAGCTATTAAACAATTAGTGAGAGAAGAAGATGTTGAAGTATACTTACCGTTTCCAGTGTAATGTCGTATATAGAGGAAAGGGATACATGGAGACTTTGGTCTTTTTCTTTGTTCGCCATAGATTGGAAAGGGGTGGTGGGGGTTTCAACGATGGAGAATTAAGACGTAAGACACATTTGAGATGAGCAATAGTTCACTGTTGTTTATTGACGCTGAATGACATGGAATAGGCAATGACAATGCCATAATGGAAGCTAAAGGATTATTTGCATAAAAAGATGGGAAGAAAAGCGACGAGAAGCGTAAGTGCTTGATTATTCAACAAATAGCCTGAGCAGCCTGGTGGTCGGCGTTTGAATGTCTTTCTGACGATATTGACACTCCGATTATGACGCTGGGTATAATCATAGATTCTATCCCTCTCCTTTTCTTCGCTTCTTGTTTGCTCCCCCAACGCTTTTTCCCTTTTCATCGATCTTGACATGGGCACTTCCTCTGACATTAAGGAATACAGCGACTTGACGGCAGGTTAACTCCTTCCTTCTCACTATCTTCTCCATCTTTGTCTAACCATTACTAACATTACCCTTTTGCATCATTGCTACTTTTTTCTTAATGAAGAGCGCTACCCTTTTGCCCACTCTGCCACTGATATCTTTGTGATTCCCACCAGCTCTCATCTCCTTCATTGCTTTGGCTATCATACTAGATTAGTCTTGTCATGACCTGTCAGCCCTCTCAATCTCACTCAGACTTGTAGTTTAGCCATAGATGTAGCCAGCTTTTAGCGTACCAATCAATAAAACTCAAACTTTGAAGTGCATGGATGCAATGTAAAACGTTTATCAAGATGGAGATGTATGTATGTATGAATAAGCCAAGGAGAAGGGTCAGTGTTGTTCTTCGGCATCATTTCAAACCTTAGGACCAAGAGCTCCTTGATCAATCATAGTTGCAGCATAATAACACCAACCCAAATCCTGGCAGTTCAAAGTTCAAATGGAATAAGAGGGGGATCCTGTTGTAAAGAAAGGAAAAAAGAAAGGATCACTATCATATCTTTGCATGACGAGCGTTTCTTACCTGGCCCAGAACTAGGAAGTGGAGTTTGAAATGTTTAGACGGGCTCAGGCTCAGTGTAGGCTCAGGGCGCGCATAAACTCCGCTCCTATAGTGGTAGGGTCAGTGGTCCTAGGCTTATCACAGATCTAATGCACTTTGGCACTTGAGCTTTGGTATGTGTGTTGTACTCGCTCATTGGCTCGATTCTGTCCAGCATTAGATCTCACAATGTTGGACATTGAAGGCATTGGGGAGCATACGATCATTCCTCGGCTTAATTAAGCGGGGGGATTATTTTTCCAGGTTACTACTGAACATGTAATTGAAAAGTTGATCTGTCCGCTGAGGAAATGAGCTGACAGTGTATACCATCATTCTCCCGCCATTAGATCGTCAAAAGGATGGATGTGGGCCGAGATCTGAGAAATGATTTTTTTGAATTGCATTTTGCGTCGGGCCTTGAAATAAAAACATGAATGGTCGCTCGAGACAAAAAAGAAAAGTTTCGAAAACTTTTTTCTAAAAAATCGAGAATTAGATGGTGTCATTAGCCTACTGAATAACCTGTCTTCAAACTTGAATGGTATGCTCAGGAAGGCCGTACGAGCATGCACATGCCATTAGAATTGAGATTCGACCGGGTTGAAATGTGAACCCCATGGCGGTGAGTAACCACAAGCCATCACCCATCCCTTTAGAGGCTTGAGTAAAGTCATGAGCTTATCACCGCCATGGGCTTCAGATTTCGATTTGCATTCTAATGGTATGTACATGATCGTACGGCCATCCTGAACATACCGTTCAAGTTTGAAGACATTTCATCTAGTAGGCTCATGATCCCATCCAGCACCATGATCTTTTGGAAAAAAAGTTTCCGAAACCAAAATGAAAACCTGAGAACGGTTCTCAACTTTTTCTGGCGGAGTTTTCCAACAGGCTGAAAAACGGCGAAAGCCAATTCAGGATTCACGAATGCCATTGCAGCTGAACTGCGCCTTGCAATGAGCTCCCTTTTGGCAGACTGATTCTGCTATGGTATATGATCATGTGCGTACCATCAGGACTCTGCTAGGCTCATTCTGAAGTGACTTATAGGGATGAACGTCTCAGGGCCAATTTAAGCGGGGTGACGGAGTTTCTTGTAATATTTCCAAACGCAGGCAGATTTGATTAGTGAGCTTTTTCTGTACGGATTCTACTGTCATGTACCATCAGATTCCTACAATTGGATCCTCCCGATGGTGAAATCTTGTCTGCAAGGTGAGCCATTTCTCATAAACCTAGGCGCGGCGGAGTTTGAAAATACAATAAGTACTCAAGCGTAAAGGCGAAGGGTGATGGCCTGTGCTTATTACCGCCATGGGCTCCACATTTCAAACTGGTTGAATCTCAATTCTAATGGGAGGTGCATCATCGCAGGGCCTTCCTGAGCAGACCGTTAAAGTTTCAAGGCAGGTCAATCAGTCGGCTAATGACCGTTTCCCATCACCGGCCATCACCATTCCCCCGCTTGAGTAGAGCCATAAGCTCCACATTTCAAAGTGGTTGAATCTCAATCCTAATGGGACGGGCATGCTCCTACGGCTTTCCTGGGCAGACCGCTAAAGGTTCAAGGCAGGTCATTCAGCCGGCTAATGACCGTTCACCATCACAGGCCATCACCTTTCCCCCGCTTAAGTAGAGCCATAAGCTCCACATTTCAGCGTGGTTGAATCTCAATTCTAATGGGATGTGCTTGCTCGTACGGCTTTCCTGAGCGGACCGTTAAAGTTTCAAGGCAGGTCATTCACTAGGCTAATGACCGTTCACCATCACAGGCTATCACCATTCCCCCGCTTGAGTAG
>LT554760.1:61490-84546 GCA_900079185.1 Absidia glauca
ATGCCTCGAACGGGGGCAACTTACTTTTTGCAAATAGTCCGCTTGCGTGCATAAGTCTCGATACTTTTCCTTGTTCTCTTGTAGTAGACCGAGGTACTCCTTAGAGACGAAAGAAAGAGGTTGAGTCAAATGAGAGATCAATTCGCAGTCGATCTTACTTCGCCAACCTCGTTGGACTGCTGGTATTGGACGATCTGGGTCTCCATCACCTTGATGAACCCCAAAGTATCGATAAAAGTGGACGTTGCCATGGGTGAATCGGCGGTAAAGTCAAAAGTAGCAAAAGAAAAAGAGGTGGAAAAGAAGGAGGATGGTGATATTGAAAAAGTCTAATTTTTATAGGTGCCACTAAGCCAATAGCCCTGCTGCATGACCGCAAAACAACGCAATCTTGTAAGCATAGTGAATCCTGACCCCATTCAAGGACCCAAACCAACTTGCAGGACCATCATCATCATCATCATCATCATCACTATCACAACTTGGAACAATCAAATTATATGACACTCGAGTCTCCTTTCCTTATTCCTCCAAGACGCTTGTGAAGGAAGTCTTATATAGTTCTGTTTTCCACTCTCCTTTTGTTTCCCTCCCTTTTTTCGCCTTCCTTCCTTCATTCTCAAACCAGTGTTTTATCATACTCCTATTCTTCTGTGATGCAACATCCCGCTCTAGATATACACATCCTCCCTATAGTCTATCCATTTTCCTTGATAGTCCCGGAAATCTTCACATTTCACGGTCATTACTGTATCCTTTATTATTGTCTCTTTTCATGCACTATACTATATACAATCCTATGCTATCACTAAATGGTATCTATCTACAAGTCATTGTTGTTACCCCCCGCCCCTTGTTATTGATGTATCAGTGTCGTTGATGATGGGTCGTATGAGTTTTCCAGCGTCCGATCGAATGCGCAAAAAGAAGAAGTCTAGCAATAATACTGATCCAGTTTGGTGACAAGTAGGTTCAACGTCAAGGCGGTCCAAGTGATAAGATCGTCGTCCATGTCGGGTTGTTGCGTCCAATCAGGTACCGAGCTATACCAGAAATGCCGCCGACCATTGTTCGCAGCCACTGCCATTGTCAGCTTGACCAAAGTGAAGGCTCCAGTATCCTTGCTTGTCCCGTTTACCGCTTCCCCTGAGAGTCGAACCACTTCTTGTTGCTGCTTTGTTGTTAGGCGTGGATACATAGAGACCAGATCGAGGTGTATGGTCGATACCTGCGGGCCGGAGAGTTCATTGTACCATTGTAAATACCGCGCTGTTGATCCAAGTAATGGTTGCGTCAGTATGTACCGCGACAAACATTGCTGCAAGGCGTCAAGTGCTGCAAAAAGCCGTGCTGAGCATCGATAGGCCATGACCACACCTCCAGATATAGTGCATCCAACGATTGGCTGTACTTGTAGCTGCTGATTGTTGTCGGGCTGTGGGATATCTTTGTCACCATCTTCGTCGAGGGTTGTCCAAGGTACCAGATGATCAGATAGAATGCCGACTGTGTATTCCGTTGAATGGTATGATCGTAAAGATAGAAGGCGAGGCTGGATGATTGTGTCGGGGTAGTGAAAACAAAAGAGCGTCTTGAGGGTGTCGTCGTTGTAGTTGGGATCATCATCAGCTTCCTTCAGTGCAAACATGCCACCAGAGTGCGATACGCCAACAACAGTGCGGTTATTGAGAAGTAGGGAGTGGTGCACATTGCGGGATATGGAATCACTAACACGCCCGAGTATAGGCAGCGATGAGATGGATCGGTTAGTGCCTGCAGCGAATGATTTCATTCTGTTCCTTACCTTTTCAAAAAGCTTAGATGCATGGTTTCTTCGTCATATGCATAAAACGAGGCTGATTCGGTATGCCCTGTGACACAAATGCGATCCCCGGCCACATGTATTGAAGTGATTGGAAACCGGAGAGTCTTGTGGGTTATGTTCTTGAGACTAGGGCGATAGAAAAGGAATAGGATTAAGTGCTGTTTCATAACAGGAATCCGCCTTGGTTACTTACGCGCCCTTGGCCATGTCAAGCTGGTGAAGATGCAATATGTTTCCCGAGGAGAATAAAAGGCTACGTAAGATGGAGATGTAAATTTAGCCTTCGTTTTTCACTTTTGCAAAATAAGCCTTACCCAGATGGATGAGGACAGATGGTTTGAACTCCGCCCCGAAGACCATCGTTTTTCCAAGCGAGCCGGATAGAGTACTGGGTGGACGAGTTCGGCCCCCCGCTTTTGTGAGCCTTCAAACGATACAAGTGCAAAGAGCCACTTCCTTCTTTATCATGCTGAGCCCTGATTCCATGCGCCTGTGTAAAGTCCTGGTATACGATTCCAACGCAAACATAGTGGTATACTTTGTTCTTGTTCTGGACCTGCCATTCTACCAGCAGAAAAATCACAAAGGGGGTTAAAACAAGAAACTCCGCTACCAGTCCTTTTCACTTACTCGAGAGACATAGCACAGTTTCTCCATAGTCAAATCGGTGTTCACACAGCAAACGGCCACTATAATGGAAGAAAGAGTCAGTGGATAGAAGAGATTAGATGATTGGTAGAGTGTACCTTTTATCGATGAGTTGAAGCTGGTAGTAAGTTTTTCCACGGTGATTTGAGGACATCACTAGGAAGCTTGTTGAGTGATCATGGAGTAGCAGTTTTCTGGGTGTCTATAATTGTGAGAAAGGTGAGTGTTAGTATACCTCTTCCTGTACAAAACGGTCCTATTCATTTGTTACCGATGCCAAAACTTGTTTCCGCGTCATGATCTGCCCTTTGTCTTGCACCTGGATCACATAAAGCCGTTGATTAGCCACAATCACAAGCTTTTGATGGCCCCGTTGTTGTTGCTCGTCGTAGGGAGGACCCAATAGAAGAATTGCCTCCACAGACGCCACCCCTGGGATATGGACAGCTTCAATGGACATTCGGGAATCGTTGTCGTAGTCGATCTTCCAAACGCATTCACAAGACGCAAAAACAGGACCGAAACCACCGAAACCTCGATGTGAGACGAGATCCACAGGATGGCCGCCTAGAGACCGCACTTTGCCTTGACCAAATATCGTTGACGACTTTTGACCCGGAGTTATGCCAAAAGTACATAGTTCCCCTGACCTGGTGCCCACAAGAAGACACAGTAAATCGAGAGAGCCAATAGTAGAAAGAGAGTGTGGAATGTCATGGCAACCTAATACGAGAAAATATACAACAGTTAGTCATAAGAGGTCATAAATTGTGATCAAGAATCCCTTTACCAATCACTTGAAGAATAACTAGCTGCCGCTGGGAATCGAAGGAGTATAATGATACGCTGGAGTCATACATGCCGATAGCCATGACGTTGGATTCATGCCCGAGTTCTTCTGACAAAGAAAAGTAGTACATGCAGCTTGGAGATGATGACAAAGGGATTTGGCATTGTTGAGAGATTTCGAGAGCGGAGTTCCTATTCAAGCAAAATGCATGACATGCATAAATGTAAATTGATAAGCAAATCCTTCTGCATAGCATTGCCCTGTACCCTTCTTTGTCATTACCTTTCAACGGGAGAGATAGTAAGCACTTGGAGTATGTAGTCACCGCCATCTGATACACAAATGGAAACATACATCGAGTCGCCTGCCGTCCACGCCGTGCCAAGGGCTATGCTGAGCCCGGTCGGAGTTGAATAATCTAGCAGAAGGTCTACCCATAAGCAGGAAATAAGAGGCATTATTAGTACCCATAATGTCAAGGCCCGGTTGGCAGTTCCTTATATTCAGCTTGTTACCTCCATCTGGACTGCAGAATATGATTTTCTTTTGGGTGACTTGTACAAAGACCGATCCAAACTTGACTGAGAGTAAAGAGCCGGCAAAGATGGTAGCTTCGGTTTCAATACGTACAAGAGTATCGTCGTCCATTCGATCCACTATCAAATTTGATTAAATGGGAGTAAGCTACAAGAACCTTTAATTTTCAATATAAGGCTTTACCATTGTCAATGAAGATGCATCGGGTGTTATATGAGGAGCTGGCCACCAAATGCTCTCTGCCCATCGAGGTTCTGAGGTTCCATAGCTTCGTTACCCTACGAAAACAAGACATTAGTTACGCTGAGACACATGCGATGCATACACTGGCATAGTCACCAGTACTTACCCATCCCAGTCCATATCAGAAGTACACAAAATAGTAGAATCGACATCGCGAGAGAGGTAATGCAGGGCCCCTTGTTCATCCTGGCCAGAGCAGCATACAATCGCATCCGGCTGTCCATTTTTTCGCACGACTTGCCAATTGGTTAGAGGGGCTCGATTAATTAGAGTCTGAAGGACAACAGGGGTCGATTTAGTGTGATCGTCAGAGTCCCAAGGGATCTAATGATAGGAGGTGAATCGGTTAGTAAAAAGCCCTTTGCCGCCGTCTATAAGTGGCGTCCTTACCGCAATAACTTGACTATCTGCGCTTTCACCGACGTATAACAGAGCTTCCGCCATGAACGGACGCCCGCCATCACCGTTGTCAAGTTCGATCAGACCGAGCATGCACATATCTTGTCCCATAGGATGAAGCTTTTGACAGGGGATCCATTTCATATCAGAGAGATCGGTGATGTCCAGTTTGAGCAAATAGCCTTCGGCAGTTCCTAGGTAAACAAGCGGCAGGCTTGGATCGGCGGAGAGTGCGTAAGAGGTGATGAGGATATCTTCTAAGGAACAAACGACAAGCGTATCAGTACTAGCATGAAGCCAGAGAAAGACTTTTACTTACCTTGGTCGGTTTCGGATGCAAAGAGTGAGCTAGGAGTCCAGATAACAGGATATAGCACGTTTCCACAGGCGATATCATCAGCGGACAAGACACAAACCGACCGTTCCTACACCAAGAAAGCAAAAGCGTTAGTTTGGATCGATCACTGAAACTGCATAATACACTGTCTTACAGTGGCAACCATAAAAGATTCGTGGTAGCATGGTAGAGGGAACAGCAGGACAGGAAGCGGGGTTTCTATGGGCAGTGTCATCCTGAAGAGTCAGTCTCGACCAAGATCCATTTTCATCATATGTGTTCTTACTGCGATCCAGGGGGAGACGGCCAACAAGTTTGATTGAAGCTTTCTGAGGGTCACTAGCATCAATAGAGTAAACGATGATCCTACATACCCTATCGATATCACTTTGTAAAAGATGTGTAAGTAGTGTATATGTGTGTCTAATCCTTCCATACTTGTAAACAACAATGGCCAGCAGTATACGGTCCCATGATCCTGTTTCTGTTTGCAAAAAGTCCATATGCCAAATGATGCCTTTTTCTTCTATAGATCCCATCTAGAGTAACATCAAGAGTTAGTCTTTGTCAGTATCCAATCATTATCCAAAACAGGAGGTGTCTTACGCCAATGACAGGGGAGAAGTGAGTTCTTGACATGGAGTCATTCAAGACCATGATATCTATTCGGTCTTGATAAGAGGCTATTGCAATCGCACGAGACCTGGGCTTTTTAGTTAGTGATCAGGCCCACGTCGGTTGCTTTTATTCACACTTACCAAGGGTCGATGGCTAGCTTCTTGTTGACTTTTGTGTATTCCAACCCAGGTTCATCTAGTGTGATCTGAATGACAATGTAATGAGTACAGGCTTTCCACTTTATTCTTTAAACGTCTTACTTCAGCCACGCATTCGAAGCGCCCCGTTCCTGTAAGATTGAGTTGCTGTCCCACCACCGTGCAAAAAACAAGTTGGCCATATTCTGATAGCAGAGCAATCACATCGTTGCCTTGAATCCTTGTGTGTCCTGTCCGAGTTTTCTGGGTGTATCGCTGATGTTCTTCAAGGTTGCATTCGTTCGGTGGTTGATCTTGGTGCAATGTGTCATTGTTGCCATTGTTGCTGGTCGATGGGTCTTCGTCTTGGAAAGTACACGACAGCTTCTTCCCGTCTAGTATCGAGCCAAAGGCTTGCTGTTCAAAGATCGAGTGCAACAACCCGCTGGCCATTCCATTGTCGGCAGAGGACGCCTGGATGTGCATATATTCTAGAGAGTAGTTCTACACCAACGAGAATATGAATAGTGAGTTTCAGAGTGCGTTAATTAACATTGCATTTTGTCTTACCTTGACGAGTACCAAATCCAGTTGCTCTTTGTCAAAGAAGGAGCCACTTAATGTATTTTTGATTGAGGTACCATAACAAAGAGTACGGTAACACGTATTCATGTTTTAAGCATACAAAGAGGGAAACAGAAAGAGAAGAGAAGCAAAATCAAAAAAAGCTGGCGGATTCTCAAATATCAAGGCCGACGCGGAGTTTGAAAACCACTGATATCTTTTTTTTTTTTTTTTTGTTGTCAAACGGAATTTCCCTCTCCTTTTCCTTGTTTCCTTTTCCTATTCCTCCTACCCTCAACACTTCCTTTCATCCGCACACGATCGAAACCCTATCACTCAACAATCAAATGCGTTGTCATAGCTGTGGATCCGGGAGGGTCGAAACTGATCCTTCCACAGGCACTACCTACTGTGTGAACTGTGGTGGAGTAAGTGAACTGTCGCTAATCTATGATCTCTACGGTCGTCTGTCTTTTCCCTTATCTAACTTTGTCCTTGTACTTTTAGGTTTTAGAAGAAAACAACATTGTCGCTGAAGTTACCTTTTCGGAATCGTCTGGTGGTAAAACAGTTCTACAAGGTGCATTTGCCGGTGAATCAGGTAATTATAATGTGCAAAAGAGCTCTTCTCGGCCTTGGTGTACTAAATCTCCTTTGCTCTTTAGGCCGCATCTCTGGTGGTGGTCCCTTTGGCCATGGTCGAGGAAAAGAAGGACAAGAACAAGCTATCGATAACGGTAACTAAGACGAATACTTCCAACTGACCTAGCGATACTCATTTATGTCTTTACTTCTTCCCAGGTCGACAACGTATTGCGAAACTTGCCCACGGTTTACGACTCCCTGAACGTTTTCGTGAAGCAGCCCAACGCTACTACAACTTGGCTGTCATCAATCGATTCACTCGTGGTAGAAAAAGTGATCATGTGGCTGCCGTCTGTCTTTACATTGTTTGCAGAAACGAACAAAGCTCTCAAATGCTGATCGACTTCTCCGATCTTCTCCAGGTATGAAATCGATTACATGGATTGAGGCTATAGACTTACTTTTTACCTACTATTATCCAGGTCAACGTCTTTACCCTTGGTGCTACCTTTCTGAAACTTGTCCGTGTCCTCAATTTAAAACTGCCTTTGATCGACCCTTCCATCTACATCTCTCGCTTTGCTGCCGCCTGTGACTTTGGTGATTATACTCAACGGGTTGCTCAGGATGCCGTTCGATTGGTACAACGTATGGATCGGGATTGGATTCGAACAGGTCGTCGCCCTGCCGGTATTTGTGGTGCCTGTCTACTCATTGCGGCTCGTATCAACGGATTCAAAAGATCAACTAAGGAAATGATCTACGTGGTTAAACTGTCGGAACAAACCATCCAAAAGCGGTAAGCATGGCACTATCAATCAGTATGCAAACATCCAAACTAATCATTATCTTGTGCTCTAGCCTGAAAGAATTCGGTGACACTGAATCTGCTAATCTCTCGGTCCGTGACTTTCGCGAAATCTGGATCGAAACTGAAACAAATCCACCTTCCTTCATCAAGAATCGAAAGAACCAGAAAACGGAGGATGGGGACACCAAAAAGCGACATGAAGAGAACGATGAACTGACTGACGATGACGAATACGAAGACGAAAACTCGGGCGCCGATGACAAACTATCACTGTCACGACGAGGCAGCTATACATCACAGCGATCATATACACTCAGGCGGTCAGCAAAGATCCAGCAAACGGATGACTCGGATGAACAAACTCAGCAAGTCGATCAATTAGAAGGATCTACCCTTGTCCACACCCAATCTCAAGCAATACATGTCGACATCGAAGCAACACAGGTGGACATTGAAGCAACACAGGTGGACTTTGAAGCAACACAGGTGGAGGACGAATCAACGCAGGTCGACGACGAAGCAACTCAGGTGGAACCAAGCAATGCGACAAGTGACAAGGATCCAAAGGGTGACGACGAACCAAGCAGAAAACGACCCTTAGTCAACCCTGAACTGGATTCCCAAGCGAAGGAACTACGCTCAGAAATGGAAGACTTTTTGGATGGAGCATTGAAGGCCTCTGAAGAAATGGGTAAGCGCTTTGGAAACAGATAGCTTGTATACGTGTTTGCATTACTAACAAGCCATTTGTTACCCCACTTTCTGCGTAGCACAAGAGCACGAACCAGTCCAGGACAAAGATGAAGAAACACAGCTGTCTGATGTGGATGACGAAGAAATCGAAGCAATGATTCTCACTCCGGAGGAAGCGCAACTCAAGACTGTTATCTGGTATAATGCCAACAAAGAATACTTGGAGGAAATGGCGGCCAAAGCAAGAAAGATCGAGATGGACAAGAAGAACGGTGTATATACAAAGCGAAATGTAAGTGTACAAAAGAACAAAAAGTAGCCCCCTTTGAAAGTAACCATTTGATTCGTTTGTGTATATAGAAAGGTCCAAAACGAAAAAAGCAACCAACAGCATCAACACCTGCCGAAGCTGCCAAGCAACTCCTTAATACCCGCAAAATATCACGAAAGATCAACCAGGCCGTATTTGACGACATGTTTGAATCACCAGAAGCGATCGCCAAAATCAAAGAAATGGATCGTTTGAAGCGCGCTGGGCGTCGTGGCTCGATGACTACCGGTAGTCAAATGATGGAAGTCGTAGAAGAATCTGGTGATGTACCTGTGGCAAAAAAGAAGAAAGCCCTCGACGAAAATGGCAACCCTATTGCTCAACCCGAAGGTGCGGCTCATGGCGAGGAAGACGAAGAAGAAGACGACGACGACGATGATGATATGGATCCTGATGACATGGCCGAAGATGAAGTGCTCCTACAACGGGCTCGTGAACAGATGGGTTGGGGTATTGGCGGTGACAACGTCGCCGATGAAGATTATTATGATTACGACGCCGATTACTAGATACTTGTAGTGTACTTAGTCTCCTTTACATTGTATAGTTTAGATATCATACCTCCTCGCTTATAAATTTTTGCCGTGTGTGGCAGTTAATGTGAATAAAGTACCCCTTATATATGTATACGATCTCGACTCAAATTGCATACACAGCTACAAAGGCAGCAGAGGTGCTTTCTATCTATTGGCTAATACCAAGAACGCTGTGTTTCCTTGAGTGAACTCTCTCTCTTTTGATACCACTCCAGTCAGTCGCTTTTTTCGGTATTTTTTTTGCTTTCAAGGGTGCATACAACATGAAAGTACTTGTTTCTAGGTATCATCCGATAGATATGTACTGTATCGTGGTGCATGTAAAATTTGACGATGGGTTGTCTATCTCGTTCCTGAGAAAAAAGCAAATCTTTACCTAAAAAAGGGGGGGGTCAAAAGTATACATTTTCAGAAAAGTTCCAATTTTCAAAATATTTCAAGCCCCGCCATTTGGAAAAAGGACAGGGAACCCCCTTGGAAAAAGTTGCATTTTTTTACATCTCATTTTTCTCCTGAATGGGATAGACAACCTGCTTTCAATTTTAGCATGGGCTTGGATGTGTTTCCCATCTATCTATTGATACCTAGAACGCATGGTTTATTTGGATATACTGCCACTTTTGGTTCCACTCCAATCAGTCGCTTTTCCAAGGCTTTTGGTGGCGTTCTCGGACCCATTGGACATACAAATGCATGGTTCTAGGTATCATTCGATAGCCAAGCATTGTATTGTGCTGCATGGAAAATTTGACAGTGGGTTGTCCATGTCGGTTTTGAGAAAGAGGCAACCCTTTACCAAAAATAGAGGATCAAAAGTTTACATTTCCAAAAAAGTTCGAAAAGTGTCGGAGCATAGATTCCAAAAAGTAGTTGGTTACTTTGGATCCGTAGAAACCTTTTGATCTTAATAGCTATAGAAAGTTTCTCTCTTCCCGCTCTCTTAGTTGCGCTCGGGCGGTGTACTTCTTGATTGGCAAAAGGTCAGCTATGAAAGGTTTTCCCCGCCATTTGAAAAAAGGACAGACCATCCCCTTGGAAAAAGTCCCACTTTTTTAAATCTCAATTTTCTTGCAAACTGTATAGACAACCCACCATCAAATTCGGCATGGACCTAAATGTGCTTTTTATCTATCGACTGGTACTAAGAAAGTCTAATTTCCGTGAGTCAATTGTCTTTTTTGATACCACTCCAATCAGTCGCTTTTGGGCGGCTTCTTTTAGCGTTCACGACAGCATACAACGTCAAAATGCTTGTTTCTGGGTATCAGCCGATAGATATGCAATTTATCGTGGTGCCTGTGAAATTTGACGGCGAGTTGTCTAGTCTGATAAATAAGCAAGTCTTTTTTAAACATAACTTCATTGCTTCATGCAGACTTTGGCCTGCTATGTCAACCCCAACACTTACTTTGTCCCTGTGCGGACCTATTTCAAACACCGTCTTTTCAATTTGCCCCTGCGGGTTGCCTCTGCGCGGAGAATTCCCCTAAAACAAATGGTCAGAGCTTGACGCACCGGGTGATTTGTACCGCCAAATGCCACAGTCTTTAAGATCGCTGAAATTTATGCAAAGGAAAAAAGTCATGGAGATGGGTTCAAGTAGGGTTTTTATTGACTGAATTAGACCATGCTTGAGCTACATATCCTAGTGGATGGCAGTGATCAAAGGGTTTGTCATGGAGTGGCTAATCTAGTGTAATGAGCTAAGGAAAAAGGGACCAGTGTTATCGAAAGTATCAGTAGTAGCAGGCGCTGGGAATAGGTCAAGGGATAGTGCACTTTATCGGTCCAAAGGCTAGGGATTCTACAATGGATAAGATGAGTGCAGAAGAAAAAAAAATTCAAGGGTTTCCCCATGTTTTTTACATTTTAAAATTTTAAAAGAGCCTTTTTAGGCGACATGAAGCAGTGGTGGAGTCGGCAATAACATCGTCGTCGTCTTTATCGCTGCCGCCATCGCTGTAGCCGATCTAGTGTCAAATGAAGGAGTAACGATGGAAAAGCAAAACGTTAGTAATGATAAGCAAAAGATGAACATGGTGTGAGAAGAGGAGAGTTACCGTTCGTTCGTTCGTTCGTTCGTTTGCTAGTTCGTTCGTTCGTTTGTCGTCGTGGAGTGAAAAAAGAATGACAATGTGGAGGTAAAAAAGTGATGACGAGGGGAAGAAGGAGCAAAAATAGAGGACGGGAAAAAAAAGCCTTTGTAGCCAAATCGGGGTTTGAAATCTATGATGCAAAGGCACACATTGTTGGAGGAGTATGTGGACAGGATCGTGTTCCTGAGCTTTATTTCGCGGCAGATCCCTAACATTTCAGGGTGAGCATGCTACTACATCCAAATGCTATGATGTTGACTTACAAGTTGGCTGAATAGACCCAGGATGTTTTAAGAGTTGCCAATGATGGGCTACCCACCTGTAGTTTGGTCTCTATATCGTACATGGTCTTGTTATCGTTATGGTTCAGTGCAAATTCTTTCAGAAATGATTCAAGTAAGTTTTATTGATACAATAGGACTAGCGGGGTTGAATTTAGACTATGTTTGAGGCCGTAGTTAGGCTATTGTGTAAATGGCAACGAGTTGTTGTAATGGAATAGCTAAGCTGCCGTAAAAACCAAGCAAAAGGAGATGGACGAAGACTGCCTGGTGTGTAAAAGTATGAGTGATAGTAGCGGAAGGCAATGGGCAAAGGAGTAGTATATTGGTTACTTGACAAAGGCAATCTACAAAGGAATGGGAGTGCACCTAAAAAAACTGCGATGATTTCTTCACGTTTTTCGTAACCCCCTTGCGACCGATCCCTAATCTAACCACATGCCCGGTCAGTACTGCTGCAAAAGAGCCTATATCCGTTGCCAGCATGTTGAATCTGCCAAGAAAAAAAAAAAGTAATGATGGAAGATGCTAATGTTAGCAATGTAAGAGAGACTTGGACAGGATGCCGAAAGAAGAGTTACCATTGCTGTCGTCGTTGAAGGTCGCTATGCAAGTTCGTGTCCGAGGTGGTGCCATGGAAAAGCCAATGGTAAGAAAAAAAGTGATGGGAAGGAAAGAAGAAGTATCGAAAAGAATTTGGGAAAAAAGTGGAGGCTTAAAGCATTTCAAACACCGCCAACCTCCCATCGGATTTGCATGAATACTTTAGTCAAGTTGGACTTGTGCGATTGATGTTTTATTTCATTAAGGTACATATGATATGAAAACTAAGGCTAAAGCTATAACCAGGAGACTGCATAGAGTAACCAACCATTCTAATCCACTAGAGTCAACCGCGAATGAAGATCCCCCTTTCAAAAGCACCGCCAAATCGCCCGTTTTTACTTGATTTGTCCACATGTTCCAGCCCAAGAGCATCATCGTGACTGATCCGGATATCACGAAGGATAAGATCATCTACGTCGAGAGTAAAAGAGAAAGAGAGATTAGGTTTACTGAAGGCCACCTCTGCGTCAATTACCTTTATCAAGCGGGGTAGTTTCTGGTTCGAGAGCATTGATGTTCTTGATCACACTGAATTTCACCTTTTGCCATTCCTTGTTGCCATACCCTAGCCTTTTCTGTAGACGTTCTTTGGTCTCGTTGAAGGGTTCGTTCTATGTGTACGGTATAAGAAAACGCTGGTGAATCGGCTGCGTTCGATGGAAGAGGTTACCTTTTTGACGACGAATCGGAAAGGGACGCTGTGTAAACGAGAAGGATCTTTGTTGTAGTGCACCACCTGGATCAGACGATCATTATCCATATCCATGTCCAGTTCATCTTCAGGTACATGCTAGAAAAAAGGTAATTAGTCAGCCGATGCCCTTCCCTTCCCATTTTCTTTCCTCCTTACCTCTATGTATAGGGTTGATATTCTCTTATCGCCCACATTATCAATGGGTTGGTCCAGAGTGAATTCCTTGGAGATCTTGCCATCTAAGATTTCAAACAGGCGTAAGTTTTGCGGCTTTGAGAAATCCAGTTTGGACTTTTTGTGGTCGATCGCCAGGATGATATCAGCCACTGTGCCAATGGTAGGGACAAATACAGTCATGGTCGATTCTTCGCGTAGCCCACCGGGTCCAAGGAGCGTCACTTGTAAAGACTTTCGAGATTCCAAATCCGCCATACTGACCTCCAAGATTTCATAGAAGAGCACAGGGAGGGGGATAACATCTTCCAGGTGCACAGCATGGGCATAGTCATGGATCCGCGCCATTCCAGGTATCATTTGGTTCAGTTGAAGTTGTGAGCGGAAGGGAATCACATCCTTAGGTTGTTGAGTCACCGCGTGCACGGACGTTAGTCGAATCTTCGTCCAGTCTACATCCAGTTGTTCTCCAAGTTGCTGCACAATTTGCGTGTAGCCCGCATGTCGGTCCAGTACAAGTTTGATCTCCTTTCCGTCACGTTTGTCGATCTTGTTTTTGAGCACCACCAGCACTCTGTTCAGAATAGACTTGTAATGATCCTTGACAGTGGCGTGTTTCTTTAATGCATGGAGTTCCTTCGCCCTATTCCCTCGAGAAAGAAAGAGTCAGTTTTGGGTTTTCCTCGGGCCCTCAGTAGGCATCCTACTTACTTTTCATCTGGAACTGCTACTTGGAAGCAAATGATGTCACCATGTTGGATTTCAGATGCATGGAATGTCTGCTTGTTGTTCATCTTGTCGATCATTGAGGGCTTGACTTCCTGTCAAATCAAACGACGGTGAGGATCAGCAATTGGTATTGAATCATGAGTCTTACTTACTTCATATAAGTCGATAGAGGAATCTTGTGGTAAACCCGATCGTTTGACCAGCCGTGGGATGATGTCTCCAACCTTTTCATCCGATTTGACAAACATGTGCCCTAAGCCCCTACAAAACGAAGATGTGTGAGTCCTTTGGAATCACCCTTCCTATAGCAATCCTTACCGGAGACGTTGTTGCTGCACATCAAAGTACTTGAGGAAGATCAGCAAGTCATCAGACTCGATTTCCACAGGATCTACAGGCGGATTGACATGCTCCAGGTAAAGCTTGGCGTATCCATTGAATTGTAGAGAGGCACAAGAGTTTTCCCGCAGCTTTTCCAACGCTGAAGATGATGAGATAAAAAATTAGATCCCGGTAGTTGCATTATTCCCCCTGATCACTTACTATCTAGTTCCTCGGTAGCTGTTATGGGTTGATCAATGCGGACAGTTTCATTGGTTCTATAGATCACGCTCCACAATCGTATCTTATCTTCTTCAAACTTGTAGTGGTCGGCCAGCTTCTCCTTGAATGTAGCGACCGTGTCATTTTTCAGCACCTTGAAGATATCCACACCTGGTGTTGCTTGTAGCGCACGGTCGTCAAAGGTAGCCAAGTCGAATTCTTGTCGGTTCTTGAAGGTTTCATCCGTTATCACCTATTGAGACAATCAAAAGAGTGAATACAAGTGAGAAGAAGCGTACCTTTTATTTGACTTACAGCAACATTGACGTATAGATGCATCTCCTCCTTGTCCCTTTTCTTCTTTTCGATGGCGGCACGTTCTTCAGTGATTCGTCGTTCTATGTATTGCGCAGAATATGGTTAGATTGACAGACTTCCGTTATTCAAAGACTTACTCAAGTGATCGGGGATATCGGATTCCACTACAGGAGCCAAAACGCTGTTCAACTTGCTTTTCTGGATGTACACCAGCATATAGGCGTTCGTAAAGCGTTTCATCAGTCGAGAGTTGTTTGAGCGCATCACCCCATTGTTTAACAAAGAGAAGTTATTGCCACCAGGACTTGTCTGAGTGTCATCACCAAAGTTTTCTTCAAAGACTTCTTTGCTGGTGACAGGTGTAACACGGTCGTCATCAAATCGTAGCCATTTGCCTTCTTTTTCGGTTCGGATCAATGCAAAGTAGTGTCCACTATGAAGATCGCCACTATGTACAAGAACACTGGACAGATAGACCAAGATTAGTTCGACGCATTCTATGGATTCTACATCACAATTCAGACTTTTTCACCTTACCCGTGTAGGACATAATCGTAAGGGTCTTTCCGGTCAGCATCCTTCGATACAAACTTGTCCAGGTTGATTTCCTCGGGAAATTCATGCCGATCGTTGATCTACCGTCATCAATGTTAGTAGCCATTTCACTTTGCTCTTTGTCCCTTTCATTACCTTGACCATAGTATCGCGCATAAAGTCGTATTCGAAGCGTTTCAATTGCAGGTGAAGCACAGGAGGGAAGCTTTCAAAGATGACACCCTTGTTGGCGTCTTGGAATCCATAACCTTCAGCTTGGTACTTGTTTTCCCCTTCCAAAGTTTCCATAGCAACGTATTCTTCGAAGGAATCATAGAGGTTTTTGCATCCCTTCACGTTCAACTGGATATCTATTCAAAGAAGCCATCAAATTAGGAACGCAGCGAGGACGTAGTTCAGCCCATTTTCTACATTTTGCTTACCGTAAAAGTCTTCTACACGGGATGATTCGTAGTCGACATTGATGCACTTGACATAGCTTTTCATTTTCCCTTCAAACAAGTTGGAGATGGCACCGTCGGCAGGCGTTCCCTATAATCAACCAACAGATGAGCACAAAGCATGTTCTTATAGTCTGCACCTCTAGCTTACCTTCATTTTGATTTCCAGATTGTCTTGCAATACACGGTTGAATTCTTGAACATCATGTTGCATGAAGGCCTCCACCGAATCCCAGCCAAAAGATTTCGTCAGTTCAGTGGTACCAATGGGCGATTCTTCATACTGTAAGTTGTAAAAGCACCTCTGTAAGGCCAAAGCAACGCTGTTGGTGGGTTCGTCGTTTTCGGTAGGGATTTGATAAACGGCCTTTCGGAAGAGGTTGGTGCAGTAGAGGGATTGCAATAGCGAGTTCATGTAGCAAGTCGCCCCTTGATTTTTCATGCCCACATAACCCGTTTCTTTTTTCGAATCGTAACTAGAGAGCGAGCAGAGAGTTAGTCATCTAGCATCCCTAAACATAGCGTTTCACTTACTTTACAAAGTTATGCCACAAAACACCCGTTTCATCCTTGATCAATCGTACAAACACCGAGATTGTCGTTTGGTTGTTGACAAGATAAGGTCCTTTCCCATCCTTGACTTGTTGAGACAGGAGTTTTACATCATGGAATCGAGTGAAGCCCCAGTCGATTTCTTCTTGGGAGAATCGGTGATCAGCATCTAAAAAAAGGGAGACAAAAAGGTCAGTCAGGCAGCTCATCCATCCGTTTCTACCCACATGTGTACTTAACTGTTACTGTAATAGATGGTAGGGTCCTGAGGATGAGATATCACAAGTGAGAATTGAGCGCAGGCGTGCCAGTTATCCGCTAGTCCCTGTTCCGATGGATCCGCCACTTCAAGGTATACCGATACAAATTCTCCCTGATTGTTGCCTTTGGGGAAGAGAAGAATGCGCCTAGATACGTACAAACAATAAGACGAGTGAGTCACCGCACCTTGCCGCTATAGGTAGTCATTGTGTGTACATCTTACCAAGAGAAGCCTCCCACCTGGAACGCAGGACTTTTTGTCTTTGTTTCCAAAGCTTTCCAATCCGGAATGTTCCAATGATAGACAAACTCCTGCTCCGTTTCTAGGTCAGCGGTCTTCGGTAAAATGTGTTCGAATATGGTTTCTATAAAAAGAGGATATCAAAGTTATGCCACGTCAGTCACTTGTACGTTCATCCAAAGTTTTGCTTTGCATGTTTTACCATCCTTGATACTGTGTTTTACAGGCTGCTGTTGCTGTGGTTGCTGTGGTTGGTTGGTTGATGATGTATCGGATATAGTATCAGCAGTAGGTGGAGGGGAAGGTGATTTGTTCAAATCCTTTATTGCCATGGTGAGAAAGCGATAAAGATGGTAAAGAGGGAAGAGAAAGAAAACAAAAAGTACGCACGAAATTTGAATAGTCGGAGATTAGGGTCGGAGTTTAAAATAGCCTCCTCCTCAATGCATTATGGCCAAGTCTTCCCCGACTTTCTAGTCAGCCTAGTTTGGCCTTGGTGGGTGAGAGCCTATAGATTTGGGCAAGGCAAGATATGTTCAACATAGGTAGACGGTTAAAGTTTGGAAAAGACATATGCAAAAGAAAAAGCAAAATGGAAAAAGCAAAGGTTGATAAGAGACTTGGCATCAGGTGAGGGCAGAATTTGTGCAGTGAGTGTCATATACCCATTGTGATGACTCTCCTTTTTGATAGGAGGATGGGAAATCAGAATGATAAGGGTAAAACTGACCAATTCTAATATGGGAATAGGTCATTAACTTTACATTCCAAGTGATCGTAAAGCCACAATCGTTACGATTACCAAGTAAACGTAAAGCTGCCAACTTTTCCTTTTCCTTTAACTCTCTCCTTATATCATGCCTGGGACATCATCATGCTCCGCATTCACTCTCGTGTCAAAGAACCGTACACAAAAGGCCGTGTGATACGTCGGCGTTTGAACATTTTTGTGGCGAGACTGAACGATTGATCAAAAAGATCAAAGTGGACAGGATGAAGAAGCATACCACAAAACAGATCTTCAATGAAAAGATACTTTGGTTACATAAGCAAAACAAACAAAGAGCCATAAAGGATCTACATGGTGCTTTTCGTTTCTTAAAGGGATGCGCGCATAGATGACTCCACACCGCGTGGCCATGGCAACGGAGTTTGAATTGTGAGGGAAATAAACAAATAGGAGGATCCAGCGGGGAAATCTCCATCCAATAGCAAATGACATCAGTTGTCATTTAGATTTGTTTAAGGAGGTGCATAGATATCAAAAAAGATACCAGGGTTGATTATTTGAGGTGATTTTGCCCTTGGTAAGAAATTGGCTCAATCGCATTAAATGAGCGGTGTTTGAACACAAAATCGAATTCCTGATTCCAAGAACTGGCTGGACACTTCAAACCCCGCTTTCTTTATTTTAGCCCAGTTCAACTTTCTCTTCTTTTCTCTTCCTCTTTCCCTCCCTCACTCACTTTTCCTTCTTCTTGTATTTATTCCTTTTTTGTACCTTTATCTTTTTACTTTATTGTACTTTAACAACCACCATCAGCCTTCTAGTGATGACGACCTGTCAACAGCCCATGAACACTTCGCTATCCACCCAATCCCTGAGCAGCTCAGCCTCCACCATGCTTTCAGGAACGAAATGGCGGAATGGTTTGGTTCGCCTCTCCAAGAAACTGAAGCGTCCGACGTCAAGACATTGCTCACCATTGTCTGGCACTGCTGCTGCTGCTGCTACCGAAAAGTTGATCCGTCGACCCCATGCAACCATTCAAACCGAAGATCTTACAGCAAGTCAATTCGCTTATATGGCTGGTATCAAAATCAAACGAGGGCGCAACCACCAAGAAGAGGATAACGATGCTTTGGAACCTTCTATGATACTTGGAGAATTCGACGAAACGGAAGAAGAAGATACCGAAGACGACTACAGCGATGACGACGAAAGTATGATGATGATGAACGACATTGTTCCTGTATCTTTGGATCACCGACAAAGGCGACAGCTGACAACAAGGATGGGAACAACAAAAATGCAACAAGGATCCATTTCTGGTATGACATCGTGGTCCTATTCCTCTTCTACTACCACGACTCGCTGCCCCCCGATATGGGATGTCCGTTTTTGGCAGCAACAACAGCAGCAAAATCAACAACAACAACAACAAGACCAACCTGGTGATAGTGTGCAGAAAGAAAACACTACTGGCGGTGGCTCGTTGCTACGCTCATCTAATAGTCACTACTCGGACCTCTCTGCCACTGAAACAATCTCCACCATGGATACATCGATCGCCAACAGTATCTCATCGACTTCTCTATCATCCGCCACCTCTTCAGCTTCTTTCTCAACAGCAACAAAGCCTCGGGTATTCCATAAAGGTCGATTCCAAATTGTACTTGGTGGTGATACTGAAGACCACTGTAATGGCGAACCTCTTGTACGAACCACATCTTCTGACTCTGGCAATGTGGTGGAATGGCATCGGAAACGAACCTTGACTCAGTAAATTTATATAGATACACATACCTCCTCCTCCTCCCTTCTTTTATCTGATCACACAACATTATACCCCTATTGGATCCACCCACCCTCACCTTACTCTCTTTTCTATATGTGCAGACGTTATTATGATTCCACATTCTTACATTGATCATCAGTGTAACTTTATATATTGTATACCCATCACACCCGACACCTATTCTATACTATACCCCCTCTCTCTTTAAACTTCTATGGTCATAAGAATAGCCTATTCTCATCCTCCCCCTCCCCACCACTAGTTTATGCCTCTGATTTAACTTTATGTACATATAATCAATAAAGAAACTGTATATGAGCCAAGCAAAGCATCATGGATTCATGTCTAGTGTTTTATATAGCTATTTCTATCTTTACTATCGGATCCTATCCTTGGGTAACCCTTGTTGGTCCAATCAAACCCCGTTTCACCTTGAATGAGTCGATCGATCCCGGCGTCCGTTTGATTTCCAAACGCCGCTTGTCCATTTGATTCTCCCCTGGTTGCGATGGTAAGGCAGGCGGGAAAAGCCAGATAGATAAGCCATATGAAGAGGTGCCACAAAGAGGTCCTTAAAGGAAGTACCTTTGAAAAATCATCCCTCCCACGACCCCATGTCCCGTTGTGTTTTTTTTTTGTAGCCAAGCACATTACCGTTTCACCTCCAGCCAAAAGTTTCCCAGGTAACCAGCCAGTGCAACGTACAACCAAACAAAAGGTGGGTGTTTGCAATCCCTTGTTCCAAATCTACTTACGCTTCCGCCATTCTTTCCTCAATGCATGAGCTGTAGTTTACCTAATGATAGTATGTATCTGCCACACATAATGCTACAGGAATAAATGGCCGCTTTTGGTAAGGAACTTGGCGCTCCAGACGATTTGCAACCCAGCTATTTTTAAACGCCGCTTGCTCCGGGCTACATAAGAATCCACTTTTTCCGTCAATCCTATTTCTATTCTTCTTTGCCTCTTCATTACTTTTTTTCTTTCCACTGACATTAGTCCCGCACTACAAACTACTCACTCTTTATAAAACAACCTTAAACGACGGACGCAGGGTAACTCTCTCACCATCTTGTCCATCCTTTTGTCTTGTCAAGACCAACATTTGCCTTTTGCATTAATGCTCCTTTCTTTCTTGGTAGATCGAATGGGATGGCAACGAATATAGGCTCTTTGGCATCAGGATTGGATGGACATGTGGTAAGATTAGGGATTGGATGCAAGGGATCACGAAAAACTTGGGGAAGCCCCTCACTCTTCCATTGTAGATTCTGTAGCCATTGCACTGCTAAACACCACTAAACATTTGCCTGTTCCCCTTTACAGTACTTACCACCACTGATACTTTTAGCACCGCTGACCAGTTCTCCCTTTCTCCATTCCGTGGCTCATTACACTAGATTAGTTATTCTATGGCAAGTCCAACATTTAGCTTGACCATAACCTCATCCAGTCAATAAAATCTTCTTGAAATCATCTCCTTGACCTTAGTTTTGAGAGCGCTCCAGTATTCTTGGTAAATCTGACATATACGACAAGTGTTGATCGATTGCTAGGCGTACGAGAGCTTAGTGGGCGGTTTGAAATAAAAGTGGGCGGGCGGGGTTTGAGCATATTTCTTTTTTTAGAAACTTTACGATTTCCAGTTGTCAATTTTTGTAACGAGTTGCCTTGGTTTTCAAAACTGAGATAGGGAATCCATCTTCAAATTCCACATGGAGCAAGATGAAACGTATATCTATCCAAAGATATTATATTCAAAGTATACCTGTGCTGTATGCTTTTCGGGACACTACATTAAGCGCCAAAATAGCGACTGGATTCAGTGGCTTCAAAGCCGGTCATTCATTCACAGAAATCCAACAACCCTGTCATCATTCGGTAGATCAGAAGCACTTCTTCCTTCATGTAAAATTTGAGGCGAGGCTTGTTTTTTCTTTCAGGGGAAAACCCTTGCCGAAAAAAAAGTGACACTTTTCATGTGGGAACTTTAGGGGCATGTTCATAGGGGGAATGCTACAGATAGAACCACCGGCACAGAACCAATCAGTATAGGCTGAATTTTGCGGACAGTAAGGACTGACTTGCGTCCCGGGCAAAGCTGGGACTTAATTCGAAATGAAGATAAAACCGCCCCGCCAGGCACAGGAATGGTCTTACTCTTCTCATCGGCAATCGATCAGCAAGGCCCTCTCTTCTCCTGGTATCAGGTCCAACAAAAAGACACATATCAATTGCGACTCATCAGCTCGTATGGCGGGAAACGTGTGTGCGAACGTGGATCAAATACGACGCCACGGCCGATGAAACAACACAACGATAAACGGCGCATATCTCACCAACTTCCAAGAGAATTGGTGCGGTCAGTGGCAGGCTTCCCCATCAATGGTCGATCCTTTTATCTTGCACGTGCCGCCCTTAACCCACCTACCAGCCTCTGCAAGAAGTTGTTCCCGGCGATCGGCGAACGACATGACAGACTGGCCGCGAAAGAACTCAGTCCTGGCGATCTTATTCATCTTAACTTCGCTGAAAATGCATTTATACAGGTGATCGTGATGTTCAGGAATACTTTTATACAAGACTCGGTGCTCATGATGGAACTCCACCCCTGCTATCCCATTTGGCAATATTCAATCTTCTCTGATCCAGCCTATTTGTCATTCAAAAGGTAAGTCCACATCATAGCATGAGAATGTAGTAGCATCCTCGCTTTGGTATGTTAGGGATATGCTGCAAATTGAAGCTCAGGAACACGATCCTGCCCACACACTCCTTCAACAATGTGTGCCTTTGCACTCTAGATTTCAAACCCCGGTTGGCTATAAGATTTTTTTTTTGCCCGTCTATTATTTTGCTCCTTCTTCCCCCCGTCATTACTTTTTTGCCTCCATTGTCATTCTCTTTACTCCACGACGTCAAACGAACGAACAAACGAGCAGACGAACGAACGAACGGTAACTCTCCTCTTCTCACGTCATGTTCATCTTTTGCTTACCGTTACTGACTTTTTGCCTTTTGCATCGTTCCTCTTTCTTTTGACACTAGATCGGCTACGACGATGACGACGGCAGTAGGGACAACGACGATGCTAATGACGACTCCACCACTACTTCATGTCGCCCAAAAAGGCTCTTTTTAAAATTTTCAAATGTAAAAAACATGGGGAAACCCTCGCAATTTTTTTTTAGGTGCACTTCCAATCCATTGTAGAATCTCGTAGTCCAAGTTACTAATAAAAGTATAACATTTCTTTGCCCATATCCTTCCGCTACTATCACTGATACGTTTACACAGCTTGGCCGCCTTTGTCCACCTCCATTTGCTTCCTTTTTACAGCAGTTTAGTCATTCCCATTACAATAGCTTGTTGCCATTAGACATTAGCTTAACTACGACTCCAAACATGGCCTGTACCATAGCCCTTTATCCTATCCCATCAATAAAGCCTACCTGAATCATCCTAATAAAAGACATTTATCAAATCCACAACCATGACAATACCATGTACAGTATAAAGACCGAACTATAGATGAGTAGATCATCATGGACAACTCTTAAAACACCATTGGTTTACGGATTGCTATGAATCTAATGACATGTACATGATCGTAAGGCCTATCTTCGCATACATACAAAGTTTTATTATTGGTACACTAGGATTAATAGGCTATGGTACAGACTATGTTTGAGGCCGGAGTTAAGCTAATGTGTAAATGGCGACAGGTTGTAATGAGAATGACTAAGCTACTGTAAAAATCGAGCAAATGGAGGCGGACAAAGACGGCCAAGCTGTGTAAAAGTATCAGTGATAGTAGCGGAAGGGTATGGGCGAAGAATTGGTACACTTTTATTAGTAACTTGGACTATGAGATTCTACAACGGATTGGGAGTGCACCTAAAAAAAAATTGCGAGGGTTTCCCCATGTTTTTTACATTTGAAAATTTTAAAAAGAGCCTTTTTGGGCGACATGAAGCAGTGGTGGAGTCG
>LT554760.1:107638-127987 GCA_900079185.1 Absidia glauca
ACATCTAATAAACATAGTTGTACCATTAGAACAGTGTAGGAATCAATCTTGTAGGAAGTGTCAGGGACATTCTATAGCCAAAATGAAGCAGATGGGCGGTTTCTACTGTCATTTCCTGGCAAGAACCATTGATTGGTGATAGATTACTTGTGAGCACTATGCTGCTTGCATCCTCGATTTCCAGCCATTGGATCATCAAAAGGATGACCTTGCCCGAATTGTGATGCATCTTCATTCATAGGAAATGGCCAAGTGCGGCGGGGCTTAAAAATATAAGTATCGCTTTTCCCGCTAATCCTTTCCTCTGCTTCTTCTTTGCTTCTCCATCACTTTTATTTTTCGATTGACATTAGCACGACTCCACGAACGACGACGACGACGACGATGACGGACGAACTGTAATTCTCCCTTCTTCACATCTTGTCCGTCCTTCCTTACCTTGACTAACAATATGCCTTTTGCATTGCTCATCTTTCTTTTCGACTTTAGATCGGCTACGACGATGACGACGATAACGACGATAACGATGACGCCAATGACGACTCGACCAATGCTTCATGTCGCCCATTTAGGCTGTTTTTAAAATTTTCAAATGTAAAAAACATGGGGAAACCCTTGCAAATTTTTTTTAAGTGCACTCATCTTTCCATGGTAGATTCCTTAGCCTTTGCGCTGCTCAAGAGCACTATCCCTTTGCCTATTCCCTTGCTCACCACCGCTGGCACTTTTGGAACCGCTGGCCAACTTAATTGATTTTCAATGTCTAGGTCATTCCACTAGATTAGTCACTCCATGGCAAGCCCCCTGTACAAACATTTGCCCGCCTTCCCACATCCCACTTAGACATATAGCCTAACCATAGTCTCATTCTATATATACTAATTCAGTTAATAAAGCGTACTTGAAACCTTCTTCATGATACTCTACTCTTCATCATATAGAGAACCCTTCCTTCTTAATCCCTAGGGCGAAACTTTACCGCAAGAGAAGAGACTCTGATGTTATTCGCAGCATAAGGCCCAGTTTTCTGTGTGTATGTGTATTCTAGAGTCTGACCCCTTAATATCGATTACTAACTCACTTGACTGATGTAGCTATAATATCTAAAGTGCTGAATAGTATTACGTAGAGTCAGTCATAACTGGCTAGCCCTTCAGAAGCCTTCATGCTGAATTGAAACTCCGCCAGGGGCATTCTTTTTGCAGATGATGGCATTGGAAGAGTTGTGACCCAATTGCTAAAAGATCAGATAGAGCGGTACAAAAAGCGACAGCAATGTGCTATTTCTGGAAACACAGATGCATCTCGCGTGGTAGTCAAGGGAGTACACACGTACCCGTTGCACAGATCACAATCCCCTTTTCAACCCTTAAAAATGAAGACCAAGTCAATGATTTTATTGTTACAGTAGGTGGTATATAGATAGGAAGTATAAAGATGGCAATGGAATGGTATAAGAAGAGATAACATAACCAAAGACCTGCTTTTGTTTTGTTGTGGCGAGCTATAGTGGGGAGAGTAACAACTAGGTTAGGTTTGCCTGGATGGGGGAGGGGTATCTAGGCTAGTGGGAGGTTTTCTTGCTGTATATATCTTCCAAATGATGCTGCTGTTGTAATCTTCGAATTCATCCATTGCTTCTGAGCATATGCGTGTGTATTCGTGTGGAGTGATTCCAGTCTCCGTAAGCCAGTATCGTTGGACAGACTTAAATAGTGCTTTGACTTGTTCTTTGTATAGGAAACCATGTTGCTTTTGTACTATTATGTAAAAAACAGAAAAGAGGGGTGAGCACTTGCATATTCAAATGTCTGTGTCTCGAGGTTTTCCGGCTTACCAGGGTCATTGGACCATTCACCAATAGGGATGTCATATACCAGGACCTTTACTTGATCGAATCCCGCAGATAGTAATTTTTGTTCCATGACTTGATTGAAATCAGTTTGCACACCAAGTCCGTCAGCAGCTATGCGATACCATTCGTTGATCATAGCCAATACCGGCCCAGGATTCTTGAATACAATGTCTGTTTTGCCCCCACCACCAACAAACAAACAGATAGGTCAGTTTTACTAGTCGTATCGCTATACACTTTGCTGGTTTTCCACCTCTTCTTTTTGCTTACCATGTTCCACCAATTGGATCATTCCACCAACTTTTAGAATCCGATGGAATTCGTTCAGGAGCTTGCCCCAGTGATCAGAAGGGATAAACATGGCGGCTTCACGTTGGTGGATAAAGTCAAAGTGGTCGTCTTGGAAAGGAAGAGGTTTCAATACGTCGCCATACATAAAAGAGATGTTCGTATCGCTGTTGGCTGATTGCGACAGCAAGGATGATGATGATGTTACCCAAGGCCCTGAATGCTGGTCCGGTAAATTGGTATCGATTCCGACGACATCGCTGTTGCTGTACTGTTGACTCGTTTCCCAAGTCCAAAGTCCGATTCCACAGGCGCTATCCAATATATGTCGAGGTGGAGGATCCAGTTCTGGGATGATGTTTTTGCCAAAGACTTGTTTGAGCACGTAATGCTACAATCGAAAAGAGTTTTAGTTCCATTAGTACAATCATCACCCACATGAACCACGTTTTTGTTTTGTTTTGCGCTGCTTTTCCCACACTTTGTTTGATTACCTGACGCAGTTGTCTACAAGGAAGAGAAGAGAAGGTTAGAATCACATCTCTTGTCCGATCCACCTCGGGGTCCCCCTTGATTTCTTGTCTAACATACGAACTTACCTATTGTATTCCTTTTCATGACCATAATCATATATTCTATCTGATTGCTGAGGTGCTTGCTGTCGCTGTTGTTGTTGCTGGTGCTGCTGTTGTTGTTGTTGATCTGAGTCAATGGCGTTGAGAGAAGTGTCGAATACGATCGGATTACCTTGCTTACCAGATCTGTTGTTCCCATACTTGTGTGTTGGTGAATCCTTGTCGTTATTGATGGAGAGTCGTCGGTTTAAGAATTGAGCGTGGGTGGGTGATAGATGCATAGAGCTGGAGGAGCCGACAGAACTTGCATACATAGCTGATCGAGAAGAAGAAGGGTTGGTTCGAGATTCGTCGTCTTCGCTAGTCATCCCGGAAATCGCACTGATAGCGTCGTAGTCCTGTGGTTGTCGTTGTTGCTTTAATGGGCCACTTTTCTGTCGATGGAGACTGAATCTACGGTTGGTTTTGTCGCTGTAGCTGTTGTTGTTGTTACTACCACTGCTGCCACTGCTGTTCCGTCCTCTATTGCTTTGTTTGTCGTTGGAATTATCGCTTCGTCGTTGTTTGCTGTCGTCTTTACTTTTGGTGCTATTGCTTCGCCGCAAGTGACGAGAGATGGAAACCAAGGAAGACAATGGCATGACTTGATCTGATAACACCACTTGATGCCGCACCGGGCTCACGGGAGTGCAGTCGACCGGTTGTGCTTGCTGATGAGGCGTCAATGTCGATCGCTTGTAGAAAGGGCTGTATTTGGGTTTGCTGATATTGCTGGACTCTTCGTCATACACGTCACCCGACCGTTCTTCTTGTTGGTAAGGTTGGTGGGAGGCTGGACTAGAGATGGAGGAGGTTAAACCTTTCTTCAAGGGTAAACTGGCTGCGCTTGTTGAAGTGGCTGAATGATCCGTGGTATTCGTAAGAGAAGTTGTCGTGTTGATCTTCCTTCGTCGTCGTTTGTCGCCATTGCCGGAATCTCTACTTTGGTGTGCACCCATGCTTTGTTGCTTTGTTGGAGTGTATTGTATTCTTACAGTTCTATGGTTTCCCACAGTAAAGTAATATCAGTGATGGGTTCTAATGTGTATTGTAATGTGAAGAAGAAAGAAAGCGAAAGAAAAAGTCAAAGCGGAGAAATGTGAGAGTTTTTATTTTGCCAGGTGCCACACGCATTTGGCGAGCGGCGTTTGAAAAAAAACTCTAAATTTGAACGCAGCCTCGACAGATGCATTAACCATCACTGTCGTTACGAAAGGATCAGCGTGCGTTAAAAGATACTATTGGGATCAGCCATTTCCTTCCACGACAGATCACATATCTGAAAACATTCACTGTATGAAGATTGACTATGGCTCTTTGTGATGGAAACCATATATAAGGCATAGCTTTATTGTAAAAGGCGGATCCAATGTTAAAAACAGTTTCAATACTAGATTCGGCGTACCACACAAACAATAATGGACATAGGGGATGGGGTTACTACACTACATTGACTCCAAGACTAGACTAAAAGATCAAAAAGGTACTAAACAATCTACGTAATCTAAGGTGAAGATACCCAAGACCGACCCTCCAGTTTTGCACCACATTCATGATCGGATCATTTGACTTGACAGAGGCCCAAATCTTCAAGTAGGTTTCATTGCCATAAGCTTCCCATAGATCGCCTCGAAGTAACCATATCTAACTAGACTAACAGACTAGTACCCTATGTATGATTTGACGCTTTTGGCGGTTCCACTAGCCCACCTGGCAAGATGAAATCAACCACCATCTTGGCAACTTCACAAATGTGACCCCACACAAGAGCCCGATTTCTAATATGTAATAGCTACTGTTAATCTACATGTATACTTTTTCGATCCAGAGTTGTATGTATTACCTTTTGCATAGCATTACGAAATGGCAAGTGGTTACATCCGCATACCATAACTAGTGCCATTCTTGACAAAGTGGTATCCTTTTCTAATGAAGGAGAGGTGTTGAGAGCGGTTGGACCATTGTTGAGTTGTTGTATTGTCACCATTCCAAAGGCGGTCCCCATTACTGTTGACTTTAGTTTGACAGGTTGAGTAACAGCTACAATTCGCAAACATCGGGTGTTGTCAAGTCGAGGCCTCTGAGTAAAGTTATATCAGAGGAAAACATTCCAATCATCAAGTTTTTGATTGACTTGTCGAGGTCAAGTTTTTGATTGACTTGTCGAGGTGAAGGAAGGAAGAAAAGGAGAAAAGAAGAAGATCGAGAAGAGAAAATGAATCAGAGAGTGAGAACAAATCGGAGTTCTAAATTTAAGAATTTCCCAGGGGAGCCCAAAAAAGTAGTTGAAGGAAATGAGTTTTGCCGGGGTAACCACCGTCTGTCATCTGATGAAGGATCAATCACCTCTATGATGAAACGGGATCATGTCAATCATTACGCCCGTCAGGACCTGCATCAATGGATGGCTTTTAACTAACTTGACATGTCGAAGGTTCCTGTACCTGAACCTATTGTCTTATCGTCACTCGATGATCCATTGGCTTCGGGTGCAAAAGGTGAGCCAATGTATCTGATGATCAGGAAGAGAGATCCAATCATTGTCCAGAATCCACTTGCCACTACAGAAAGCTCATCAATGTAACAGTACAACGTGCTACGAAAACAGAAGGAAAGATGGCTCAAGCTGATAACAGTTACACATGACACTCACCCACGTTGCTTCAGCCCTCCCTTCCTTGAAGAAAGGATAAGGAAGGATAAATGCCTCTCTCCACCCGTAGTTGCCTTTCTCTCATCCAATGCTGAGCACTTTCCCAATATGGCAGGATGGAGAATTCATATAAAGCCGCTCCCCCTGTTTCATTTCTTTCCCGCTTGCATTTCAATCCCCTCTCTTTTACTTTCTTTTTTCTCTTTTGCACCCCGTACCTTATTTTTACCATTGCTGACATTTAGCATACCCCACACCAACCCATTCCACAAATACCCTTTCCTCTATCACCATTCAACATTTGTCATGTCTCATCTCAGCGTTTGCTTTCGAAGAAACTCCATGAAATCTCAACCTGAAGTCAGCCTCTCTCAAGACATGTTCAACTTTGAACCGATGGATCATACTCTTGCTGCCATTCATATCCCTTCAAACACCATTTCCCTCCGTGGATCTGACCAATTACCTTCCTTTGATGCCTATGGTAAGACTGTGGAAACAGAGAAAGCTAATACAAATAAAGCGTGAACTGACTAGTGCGACCTTTCTTTCTTACCTCTGTGTATGTAGACGTGTCTTCCTTTGGATCCTTCTCCTCAGCAGCCGATTCACTGGTGCATGACAACGCTATTATATCCTCTTCCTACAGACCACTCTCTCCTCTTGCAAACGCCTTCCAAGACTTTTGCTTCCTAGGGGACCACGATCCTGTCTTGCTGACATCGCCAGTATCTCCAACCTTGCCACAAGGAGCTTCTTCAATGCTACTCTCTTCTTCAGCGTGTGAATCCGATTTCTCTTTGTGCTCAACTCCAAAAGAAGAAACGACTACAGTGGCTTCTCCTGGCGACTGGTTGGTGCCTTCCATGTCTTTCTCTCCCTTTGGCCTGGATCTACATACATCCATTCTAGGCGCACAGTCGTCTCCCGTCCCTTCTTTTAGATCCACTGTCTCTCCTGTACCATCGCCATCACCATCACAACAAACTCATTATTCAGCAGATCAGCTACCTTTGGAACACATGCATTCAAGCCACGATGTGGCAACAATTATGGGCCAACTTTTTGACGAAGGTGGGAAGCAGCAACCTCATAGATCCGCTCAGTCATCATCCATCAAGAAACAACAATCACGGCGACGAGAATACCAGTGTCCTTATTGCGGCCGCAAAAGCAATCGATCGAACAACATGAAGGAACACATCTTGACCCACGATCCAAATCGACCCAAGAAATTCTCTTGCACTCTCTGTCCAAAGCGATTCGCCCGCAAACATGATTTGAAACGTCACTACCAAGCACACGGACGCAACATTGAAAAGCTCATGGTGTCCTGTGGTTTGGCTTTCCATCTAGATTAGAATCTCCTTGTTTTATCCCCCTCCCTCCTCTTGTATAGTCTCCATTCACTTGTATATGAATCACCTCTTGTATATAACTATGTAATCACAATAAATGATTTGATGCTGAAGAAATTAGAAAGAAAAGTCTTGCCTTATGACGAACGGCACCACTATGAAGTTTTTGTCATGTGTTTAGACTGCCATTGTCATTCATTCCAGCCACGTTGGACGGCTCAAAGGCTCTTATATGCCAAAGATAGCACCACTATCCATAACTAATTGCTTGTATGACATTCGAATCTGGATCTTTTGTAGCATATATAATGTGAGCGGCAGGTGTTATTCAGCGATCCACATGACATAGGCGAAGCTTGTTCCTGAAAACCAATTCCGGAACTCTGTTTAACACTATCACAATAAACACAGCCCACGTAATTTACTTCGAAAACCTGATCCTGGCAACCAAACCATTTGACAGGCTAGACCAGTCGCATGACAACCTGCCCCTGGCAACCAACCCATTTGACAGCTTCTATCACTGACGGGAGGGGTTGAATTTGTAAACTCCGATCGGAAAAAGTTGCATGAATCCGAAAAAGTCAGTATTGAAATGAGACCTCTCTTGTTATGACAAAGTAAACTAGGCAAACCATCAAGCTTCCATTGCTGTGCTGGAAAGTAACCTACCACTAGTATCCTGAAATAATTGACGTAAACCGACGATGGACCATAAAGGACTGAGGTGATTGAACTGCTCTCCAAGGCCGATGGAACATTACAACGATAAACGACGCATATATCACTAACTTTCCAAGAGAATTAGTGCCCTTAACGGCAGGCGTCCCCACATATGGTCGATTTTTTTATCTTGCACGTGCCGCCCTTAACCCACCTACCAGTCTCTGCAAGAAGTGTTCCCGGCGATTGGCGAATGACATGACCGACTAGCGGCGAAAGAACTCAGTCCTGGCGATCCTATTCAACCTACCATCTCTGAAAATGCGTTTAAACAGGTGATCATGATGTTCGGGAAGACTTTTATACAAGACTCGGTGCTGATGATAGAGCTCCACCCCTGCTATCCCATTTGGCAACACTCAATCTTCTCTGACCCAGCCTAATTGTCGTTCAAAAGGTAAGTCCACATCATAGCATGAGAATGCAGTAGCATGCTCGCTCTGATATGTTAGGGATATGCAGCAAATTGAAGCTCAGGAACACGATCCTGCCCACACACTCCTCCAACAATGTGTACCTATGCTCTTTAGATTTCAAACCCCGATTGGCTATAAGGTTGTTTTTTTTGCCCGTCTATTATTTTGCTCCTTCTTCCCCCGTCATTACTTTTTTGCCTCCATTGTCATTCTCTTTACTCCACGACGTCAAACGAACGAACGAACGAACGAATGAGCAGACGAACGAACGAACGGTAACTCTCCTCTTCTCACGTCATGTTCATCTTTTGCTTACCATTACTAACTTTTTGCCTTTTGCATCGTTTCTCTTTCTTTTGACAGTAGATCGGCTACGACGATGACGACGGCAATAGGGACGACGACGACGCTAATGACGATTCCGCCACTACTTCATGTCGCCCAAAAAGGCTCTTTTTAAAATTTTCAAATGTAAAAAACATGGGGAAACCCTCGCAATTTTTTTTTTAGGTACACTCCCAATCCATTGTAGAATCTCGTAATCCAAGTTACTAATAAAAGTGTGCCAGTTCTTTGCCCATACCCTTCCGCTACTATATTTCATGCTTTTACACAGCATGGCCGTCTTTGTCCGCCTCCATTTACTGGGTTTTTACAGTAGCTTAGTCATTCTTATTACAACCCGTCGCCATTTACACACTAGCTTAACTCCGGCCTCAAACATAGTCTGTACCATAGCCCATTAATCCTATTGTACCAATAAAACTTTGTGTGTATGCGAAGATAGACCTTACGATCATGCACATGTCATTAGATTCATTACAACTAGTAAACTAAAGGTGTTTTAGGAGTTGTCAATGATGAGCTACTCATCTGTAGTTTGGTCTTTATAACGTACATGGTATTGTCATGTTATGAATTTAAGGAACGTTTTTCGTAGGATGATTCAAGTAGGCTTTATTGATTGGATGTGACTAAAGGGCTATGGTACAGGCTAAGTTTGGGGTCGTCGTTAAGCTAATGTCTAATGGCAACAAGATACTGTAATGGGAATGACTAACCTACTGTAAAAACCCAGCAAATGGAGGCGGACAAAGACGGCCATGCTGTGTAAAAGCATCAAAGATAGTAGCGGAAGGACATGGGCAAAGAATTGGTACACTTTTATTAGTAACTTGGATTACGAGATTCTACAGTGGATTGGGAGTGTACCTAAAAAAAAAATTGCAAGGGTTTCCCCATGTTTTTTACATTTGAAAATTTTAAAAAGAGCCTTTTTGGGCGACATGAAGTAGTGGCGGAATCGTCATTAGCGTCGTCGTCGTCCCTATTGCCGTCGTCATCGTCGTAGCCGATCTAGTGTCAAAAGAAAGAGGAACGATGCAAAAGGCAAAAAGTTAGTAATGGTAAGCAAAAGATGACCATGACGTGAGAAGAGGATAGTTACCGTTCGTTCGTTCGTCTGCTCGTTCGCTCGTTCGTTTGACGTCGTGGAGTAAAGAGAATGACAATGGAGACAAAAAAGTAAAGACGAGGGGAAGAAGGAGCAAAATAATAGGACGGGCCAAAACAAAATCTTATAGCCAATCGGGGTTTGAAATCTAGAGTGCACAGGCATGCAATTGTTGGAGGAGTGTGTGGGCAGGATCGTGTTCCTGAGCTTCAATTTGCTGCATATCCCTAACATATCAGAGCGAGCATTCTACTGCATTCTCATGCTATGATGTAGACGTACCTTTTGAATGACAAATAGGCTGGATCAGAGAAGATTGAGTGTTGCCAAACGAGATAGCAGGGGTGGAGTTCCATCATGAGCACCGAGTCTTGTATAAAAGCCTTCCTGAACATCGTGATCACCTGTTAAAATGCATTTTCAGTAGCGGTAGGTTGAATAGGATCGCCAGGACTGAGTTCTTTCGCCGCCAGTCGGTCACGTCATTCGCCAATCGCCAGGAACAACTTCTTGCAGAGGCTGGTAGGTGGGTTAAGGGCGGCACGTTCAGGATAAAAGAATCGACCATTGTGGGGAAGCCTGCCATTGATTGCACCAACTCTCTTGGAAGGTTGGTGAGATATGCACCGTTTATCGCTGTGTTGTTCCATCGGCCTTGGCGTCGTATTTGATCTACGTTCGCACACACGTTACCCGCCATACGAGCTGATGAGCCGCAATTGATATGTGTCTTTTTGTTGGAACTGTTACCAGGGGAAGAGAGGGCCTTGCCGATCGATTCCCGATGAGAAGAGTAAGACCATTCCTGTGCCTGGCGAGGCGATTTTATCTTCATTTCGAATTGAGTCCCAGCTATGCCCGGGAATCAAGTCAGGGACTCAGAGAGTCCCCCGCCATATCAGTCATTATTGTCCGCAAAATTCAGCATACACAGATTGGTTCTGTCCCGGTGGTTCTGTCTGTAGCATTCCCCTTCCAAGGCTGACCTTTCTTCAAATGGCGGAAGCTGAAAATCAAAAAACCTGAACAATTTGAAAGTGTGAACTTTTGGCCCCCATTTTTTTCTTTTTAAATTTGCTTATTTCTAAAAACCGAGACGGACAACCTACCGTTAAATTTCACAGGCAACGCAATGCAATGCAGATCTATTGACCGATACCCAGAAACAAGCACCTTTACGCTGTATGCAGCCGTGAACACTCCGAGAAGCCCCCAAAAAACGACCAATTGGAGTGGTATCAAAAATGACAAGTCATCAAAGGAAACCAGTCTATCTTGGTATCGGTCGATAGATAAAAAGCACTTCTCAGTCTATGTCAAATTTGAAGTTGGGTTGTCCATGCCGTTCACAATAAAAATGAGTTCCAAAAAAGTATGACTTTTTCCAAGGTCTGTCCTTTCTTCAAACTAATCAACGAAAAATTAAGTTTACGCCGCCACAGATTCAGATCGGAGTGTGAATATGGACATTGGGCTTTTGCATGAATCTGTCAAAAAGGACCCTGCATAATGATCGGAGTTGTAAATCAGAGCCCTTGGCGGAATATTGAAAGAACAAAGACAAGAGTATAACCAAGTCTATGAGATCGTACCTAGTTTGAAGATGCCAACAAGAAGTAGCATAAAAGTCACTCTTTGAATACAAACATGACAGAATGTAGCTGTGATTCATGTAAACTCCCTATTCAGTAAAAAAATGTCAAATGTAAAAAGTAGGGCATCAGCTCGTTTCATTGGGAGACGTTGTCGATGGAAGGACAATTCATGACAAGAGGCAAAAAGAGTGGGCATGATGGTTTATTTTAATGATACATTGTAAACATGATAAGAGAGGAGAATATTAGTATGGGATGAGGGAGAGGGAGAATGCTAATGATAAAACTATGACTAAGATCAATTCTGCTTGGTTTTTTGCTTCTTATCGGTGTGTTTGGACTTTTGCTTCTTGTCGCTGTATTCGCCTTTTTGTTTCTTGTTAAGATGCATTTGGAGTTCTCGGAATCTGTTTCGTTTGTTCTTGCGGAAGGTATTCATTTCACTTTGTCGTTGTGTTTCGTTTCGGTATCTAGAGCATATAGGCAAACACAAGATATCATCAGTCTCTTTCCTCCCATCCATTGCTGCTTCCTACTTACGGTGCAAGGGTTCTGATACTAAGGTACTTGTTCAATTCCTTATCATCGGCCAAGAGGATATCCACAGGAGATAAGCCATAGTCTTCGGGCTCGGTTTGAGTATACTTGAATCGAGTAGCAAGATCACCGCCAACAACATCTTCAAAGTCCAGGGCATAGTATTCATCCATGAGTTTGTTGTAAGTGGAGTCCTTTGCTTTCTTCGGTGTCGACGATGATGGGGCAGCGGCGGTGTCTCCTTCTTCGTCATCTTGCTGTTCGTTGGCCTTGCCCTTTTTGTTGTTCTTCTTGGAAGCTTGATACTTTTCGCCACCAGGTAGATAATCAGCGTCCATCATCAGGTCTTCATCATCATCACCGCCACCTTCACCTTCACCGTAGTCCATGTCGTCGTCATCCAAATCGTCGTCAAAGACAGGCTTCTCCGTATCGTCACCTTGATAGTAATCGTTGTTGAAGATGTTGGACATTTGTTCATCGTATTTTTCAGGGTCAAAGTCGCCTTCCAAGTCCATGTTTTCAAAGCCAGTGACCTCGGTACCGGTGATCTTTTGGATTTCAAGTAGTCGGTCGTGGATTTCCTTTCGCTTTTCGTTCTTGATCCGCTTGAGTTCCTCGGTCTTTTGTTCCTTCAGAGCTTGTTTCTTGGCCTTGATTCTGTCACGTCTTTGCTTTCGTTTGCTTTCTTTTCGTCGGACCGAGTCACCCACATCACGAGCATGAGTAACAATGTGAGCACCACCCCTAAGAAGAAGAAGAAAAGGATGAGAGAGCTATCACAAAGACATCCCATGCTATCACTTACTCTTCTTCATAACGGAAGTTGTACTTGCTTTCGAATCGGTCCACATCATCGAGGTATTGTTCATCCATATCCTTATCCACGTCGACGATTTCGTTATAGGTAGGGTTTTGCTTGCCCTTCTTGTCCACCCACCCACGGTTCAATACATAACTATTGAAAGAAGAAGAGCTGGTCAGTAACTTCATCATCATCGAAGGTTATTGTGCTTACTCCATCAAAAACGCATCATCAGCATTGACATTGGGGTTTTCCTTGAAGTTTTCCCAGTCTTCAAAAGCCTTGGATGACGCTTCATCGTCCTAAATAGTCATTTAAACAAGTCAGTGCATGTCATACTTTCATTGACAATTCCTTACCTTGAGATTGCTTAGCAAGAAGGATCGGTAATCATCCTCTTCAGCATCCAGCTCCGTCTTGGACTTATCCCGCTTGACCAAGAATCCATCATCTTCATCGCTTTCCTCGTCCGAGTCATCCTGTCGACGGCGCTTGAGTCCAGTTGTGTTGTCATCTTCGTCGTCGTCGTCCTGTTGTGCGGCCAATTGGAACGCCTTTTTCAGTTGTGCCTGTTCTTCCACGTGAGTCAATCCGTTTTCATCGTCGTAGTGACCTTCCTCGTCGTCTTCTTTCACATAGCCACCATGTTCCAAGAGCATCTTGCGTTCATAGTCCTTGAGTGTCATTTTCTTGTCCTGGCTCTTGAGATTCGCTTGTTGTTGTTCCCATTGTTCCTTGGATGCCTTGAATTGTTCATCGGTGAAAAACTTTTTTGTTGAATCATAGACACCCGGTGCTTTCGACTTGATGGCGGCGATCGTCTTGAAGATTTGAGTATCGATGGCTGGTGTTAACATGGCGGCCTCTTCGTCTTCTTCTTCGTCCGACTCGTCCATAGATTCTTCTTCTTCGTCGTCGTCAGAGTCACCTTCGCCAGCAGCAGCAAGCAGTTCGTTTTCTTTGGCGACATCTATTCTCGAACAAAAGTCAGGTTGATTAAAAGTTACTCTTTATTTATGTCTCTTCCATGGAGAGGAACTTACCTTGTTCGTATTCTACAAGAAGTGAAGGTTTGACATACGTATCAACACCTGCATCTCTTTCACGGATTTGGACTTGTACACTATCTTCGCTATCAGAAGAGGACATTTTAAAAATTATAAAAGAGAGAAGAAAGAAAGAGGAGAGGAATCTGGAAACTTCGGCCTATCAAACTTTTTTTTCTGTCTGGGTGGCTGACACAGCAAATGCGGAGTTTCAAATAAAACTCCGCTTTATCTCTTCCTTGCAGGAACATTTTCTGCTTTCTCTTCTTCATTCCTTCCACTTTGAAAATCAATAGCAGCATTGGACGACAAGCTAACTTGATGGATTTGGACTGGAATACTCACCATCTGAAATGTATCAATAGTCGACCCTCTCCTGATTGTATTCCCCATGGCCATTGAAACAAAGTACTCATGATGCTTGACATTTGCAACTCTCCCTTTCTAACCCATTCCTCTTTCTGTTGTATTGCTATGCTACCAACCGATGGATGATAGGTACCAGGGATTCAACGGTTATAAGCAACAAGCTACTCTTGGGAGTCTCGTTATTGCTCATCCTCCAAGTTGTCATCAGTCCGCGGACCGACTCAAGAAACATATTCTCCCATGCCCATGAAAGGTAAGTCCTCTTTAATGTTGATCTCACTGCAACTACTCATAAAGTTCGTATCCACTGTCTTTTATGACTATAGACAAGATCCAGGGGTGAAGGCGAACGTTGAATCATGTCACGTATAAAGGACCTTCCTATTGAAAAGCCAAACTGTAATATGACGCCCACAGCAACAAGAACGCCAATGGACATACGGATCGATTATCAATCCGTCGCCTTCTTCCACCTGCTCTGATAATGATAGGCAAACTCCGAATGGGTAGATCCGCGCATTCCCCTGTTGAGTCGGTAAGTAAAAATAGACAAGGACGAACCAATACGATCTCTCATTATGTTTCCATCCGCAGTTGGGGTACAGCACCATCTAGGGTGTAAGGGGTGTGTGTTGCGAACAAGATCTAGAACACTGGCGTTTGGATATGCGTGCATACTTTTGGCTTGGTCTCCCAGCATACAGATTTAGGTGGTGGTGATGGCAACGCATCGTTGTAGTTGGTAGTAGGATCAACTTTGTCAGTGGATGACTCGGGTAAGAACACAAAGGCTGGAGTGATGCAAGGTCGGGGCACGAAGAGAATGATGTATTGATGTGATGATTTGTGTTTGGTGTTTGTTTTGATTTGTTTGTTTTGACTACCATATAGGGCGATTCGAATGGATTCAGGTGGTCTCTCGGTGGATAGACTTGGTAAAGTTATATGCATGATGTTTGTTAGAGAAGGGGCTAGTTAAAAGTCTCCCTTAGCCAGGCCCACACTTAGTTTAGTCATACATGGTCTCATTCTTCCTTGTGAATGACAATGTTACCTCATTGTCATTAGTCGCAGCATGCCGTTTTAGATAGTAGACCCTTATAATGTATACACTAACAGTCAATAAACACTTACAAGTGGGATCAAAAGCGTGGTGGAAGTGGAAAATAGGGTGGGGAATACGGAGATATCATATGAAGTGAACGTAGTCTATTTCCCTAAAAGTAAGAGCAGGGTATGTAGTATGATATGGTATGGGCAATGCTAATCGCTTCCGGGACATTAAATAGGGAGGGAATGTGACATATCATGCTGTATGTATCATGAACAAAAAAGTCGCTGCGTACTTGGAAAGAGGGACCTCAACTGCCTTCGCTGACTGGTCCAAACAAGGTCATTATCAAAATGCTCTTTGCTTGGATATGTGCATGTGATACAATCTTGTCAAAAAGAAAGACTTCTGCATCCCAGTTTATCATCACTTGCATAATAGTCCCAAACGAGGAGAAAAGGTAACGATGGACGGTGTCGGAGTTGCAAATTACAGTGATTTGATTGGCCGAGTCCCTTTTCTTGTGGGTGGGCGCTCCTTGAAAAAGAGAGTTTAAAATAGATCCGCCCTCTTTTGCTTTCTTATCCCTTTCTTCCACTTTCTTTACACTTTTTTCCCATCATTAGCCGTTGTTGACAATTCACTTTCGACAGGACATACCCACTGTATAATACCAAAGGCAGACACTCTACACCAATACGACATGGCCTTCATGACTTACTTTGCACGTCGAACGAAACAGTTTGCCGCAGACACAGCAAAAGCAGCAACTCAGTATCAGCAACAACAACAACAAAGACACCATCATACCACAAGCAGCACACTACGACAGAAGAAAGAGATAGGTGACTACTGGTTAGGTAAAACCATTGGACGTGGTGCCTCAGGTAAATAAACAACTACACCAGCAAAGCACCAATAGGTGCCGATTTGACCTGTGTTTTATCTTTTCCTTTTCTGATAGGACGTGTCAAGCTGGGCTTCCACAAACAAACGGGTGAAAAGGTGGCGATTAAAATGATTGCACGAAGTCACCTACTCTCATCGATTACGACGGCGAAATCAGTGCAGCGGGAACTGGCTGTCCTACAACTCCTTCACCATCCCCACCTCGTCGAACTCAAACAAGTCCTCCAAGATTCATCCTATGTCTACTTTGTCATGGAATACCTCGAAGGTGGTGAACTGTTCCATGTCTTGACGGAAAAGGGCAAGTTCAAGGAAGCCGATGCTCGAAACCTATTTTATCAAATGGTGTCTGGCCTTGCATGGTGTCACGCCCATCATATCTGGTAAGTACTCTGATTTTTACTCACACTACCACAATACGGGTTCTCATCATTGCTTTTTCTAGTCATCGGGACCTGAAGCCCGAGAACATCCTTTTGGACAAGTCGAAGAAACAGATCAAGATCGCTGATTTTGGTATGGCTGCAATGAACACTAGTCTGAAAACAAGTTGTGGGTAAGAATAACCTTTTCTTGACAAACCATCCCCTTTCTAAGGATCATCTCTCATCTTTATCATCATTGTTTAGATCACCACATTATGCCAGTCCAGAAATTGTAAAGGTAAGTTACACTCCCCCTTCCCTCCTCTCTCCTATTGACAATGGTCTGATGCATATGTATTTATCAGGGAAAAGCGTATGATGGCACTTGCTCTGATGTATGGTCCCTCGGAGTCATCCTTTTTGCCTTGCTGTCAGGTCATCTTCCTTTTGACGATGAACATATGGGCCGCCTTTTGAACAAGATCAAGACTGGCAAGTATCGATCATTATCAAACTCCTTGTCAAGTGAAGCAAGACATCTCGTCAAGCGAATGCTGGTGGTGGAACCTAGCGACCGTATCACCGTAAGTCATCAGGGGTCTTTTTGGTAGAAAAGGAGGTTGTTTTCTTACTGATGCAACTGCAGATTTGTTGTTTTTGGTTGATGCAGCTGCTTACTAGTTGACTAGTTGATATTAAAACCATTTTTATTTCCTAAAATAGATGAATGAAATCCTTAATCATCCTTGGATGAATGCGACTTCATCCCCACACCCGACTCTGGCTGATCCTTTGGCTACTTGGTACCTGGAAGCGCCTATGGCCAATAGCTCCTCGGACTTGCAAGGTCACGTCTGGGAAACTCTCAAGGTCTTGTGGCGAGACTTGCGACAAGAAGACATCATTCATGCATTAGCTTCTCATGGGTAAATGGCACTTTGAGACTGGGAAAAAACTGTGGCAAACATGCTCATCAGACTCACCTTTTTTTTACTCCTATCCTATTTATAGTTCCAACTTACCAAAACTCACTTGCTTACTACTTCAACAAAGAGCCAAACGTATAGATCAAGATGATGGCAAATCAAGCAATCGTAAGTAGCCATTGGAAAGAGGAAGCGCTATCTTTAGACACTAACCCTTGTTGTCGTCATAGAAACAGATACCTCAGACTCCCGATACTCGTCAACACCAACAGTGCACCGTATGTACTCCATGGACGAAACGACGATTCATTCTCCGGCAACAAACAACAACAGATCTATGCACAGTCGTCATGGAAGTGACGATGTAGGGTCAAGGTGCAGTTTGGCCACGCCATACGACTCATCCATCTCTAATGTCTCTTGCAGCCGAACCATTGACATGCCATCCACACCCAAGAACGCCACATTTGATAAGGATCTGACCATGGAATCTAACTACCCATTGAAGAAGCCCTGGGATCGATGGTAAGTCAGCATATCAGATGCAACATTGGGAATATGTAGTCTATATGTAAAGATGCGACGAAGCTTACTTATGCATAATCAAACCTTCTCACTCCCTGATCTATTTATAACTCTCTCTAGTGCCCATGCCACTGTCTCTGAGAACGATGATCCATGCATGAACTATCCCCAGCAGCAAGAAAACATATCATCACCTATCACAAAGTCGTCACACTGGATCTATCGTGAACACCAATTGGTCTTGACGCCTCATCAGCAACGTGAAATCATCCCTCAGTGCCCTGACCGCAACAAAATTTACCCGACTTCCGTTCATGCAAAAGGCGACATCCAATCAAACCCCGCTCTCTGCGTTGAACGATTGTCTGCCTTGGCCTCATCAAAATACCGACCTGCAACCTATGACCTAATGGAGAAATCGAATCACCAGAGCTCCTTCGCCGCTACACATCGCTCGTCTACTTCCCTCTCTTCTGTCATCCAGCAATGGTGGCCCCTGACTGCTGTCATCACCACCTCCACCACGACAACGACCACAACAGCCTCTCCCGAGAAATCTCCTATCTCAAATGTAACCGATTGGTGGACAACGACTTGGCACCACGTTGTTGAACCTAAGATTGAAAAGCGACCTGAAGTAAGTAGTCATCAGAAAAGATGTGACATCAAACAGCCAGGTTAACCAAAGACCCCTTTCCCGCTTTTTAGATAATCACCTCTGATTGCGATGGGAAGCATGAATGTGAAGTGGCAGGCAAGATCCACCAGGTACTCAAGGAACAGCTGGATGGCAAGCTCAGTGGACAGATGTATCCCAATAACCAAATTGTGTGGACTGGCACCCTGAAAACCGATGATCCTGACGATAGCAGTAAAGACCCCTCGAGACTATGGTTCCTGTGCCAAATGGTACACCAACACGGGCGGCATTTCAAAGTGAAACTCATATATTTTCAAGGTAAGAACAGCTTACCCATCAAGATAAGGATGTGATGCTAATCTCTTTTCGTTGCATTGTTTAGGTAATGAAACTTTGTGGAATTATGGCATGGGGAAACTGGTCTCAACCTTGACACACTACGAACAAGAAGCAAACAAGATCATGATGGCAAATGGCTGGCAATGAACCATCATCGTTTTTATAGCTATTATACATGATACACATACTTTTACACCACATTCTATACACTTTAGTTATTACATAATGTTGATACCCGTCCTTACTACATACCTATTTTTCTAATCTTCGAAATAAAGCATTTTTGACCGCCGCCAAAAGACCATTCACATTTACGGCCCTACTGTATTTCGAACTCCGCTGTGGCTACAAGAATCTCATTCCCCTCAATCCTATTCTTTGCTTCTTCTTTCCTTCCCCATCACTTTTTCTTACCATCGGCTTTGCCGTGGAACTCCCTCTGACACGAACTATACTTGACGGCCCTCAATGGTGACAGCAAGGGTAAGTCCCCTTTTCGGCATCCTGTCCACCTCTCTCACACATTGCTAACATTAACATATCCCATCGTTACTCTTCTTTTTCTTAGCAGATCAACCGAGATGGCAACGGATGTAGGCTTTCTGGCATCAGGACTGGATGGTCGTGTGGCTAGATTAGCGATTGGACGCAAGGGATTACGAAAAAATGGAAACTCTCACAATTGTTTTTTTTGGGGGGGAAGCACTCACTTTTCTATAGTAGATTGTTTAGCCATTACGCTTTCAAGTGGCGCTATTCCTCAGTTTACTCCCCATGGACACTACCGCTGACCTTTTTTGGCAACGCTGTCAAGCTCTCCCCTTCTTCAATCCTAGCTCATTACACTAGATTAGTCATTCCATGGCAGGTCCTCCATTTAGTTTAACCATAGCCTCATTCACTTAATAAAACCTATTTGAGATACCATCTCTATAACTTTACTCTTTTGAATATGCTCTAGTCATCTTGTGGAAACTCTGACATGCACCAGTGCGAGCGATTGTAACGCACACGAGAGTTTGAAAAAGGCAGGGGCGGGCGGGGTTTGAACACATTAGACTTTTCAGAAACTTTGCGATTTCCAGCTGTAAATTTCGGAGACGAGTTGCCCTGTTTTTTCAAAATCAAGATGGATATCCCATCTTAAAATTCCACATGGAGCAAGATGAAAATCATATTTATCGAATGCTATCAAAATTGGAGTATACCGTATCTGTATCGTACAGTACAGTATGTATGGATGGATAAGCCAAAGGGAAGGGTCAGTATTGTTGTTCGGCATCATTTCTAACCTTGGAAGCATGAGCTCCTTGATCTAGTTGCGGCATAACAACACCAACCCAAATCCTGGCAGTTCAAAGTTCAAATGAAATAAGAGGAGGATCCTGTTGTAAACAAAGGAAAAAAGAAAGGATCAGTATCATATCATTGCATGACGAGCGTTTTCTTACCTGGCCCAAAAAAGGGAGTGGAGTTTGAAATGTGTAGACGGGCTCAGGCTCAGTGTAGGCTCAGGGCGTGCATAAACTCCGCTTCTATAGTGGTAGGGTCAGGGGGGTCATAGGCTTATCACTGAACTAATGCGCTTTGGCACTTGAGTTTTGATATGTGTGTTGTACTCGCTCATTGGCTCGATTCTGCCCAGCATTAGATCTCACAATGTTAGACATTGAAGGCATGGAGAAGTGCACGATCATTCCTCGGCTTATTTAAGCTGACAAAAATGGTTCCCCGCTAACTACTGAACATGTAATTGAAAAGTTCATCTGTCTTTTTGTCATGACCAAGCAGGGCAGACCAGGAAGGATGGCCTAACAGGATAGGGCTGGAAGGAGCAGAGCAAGGAGAACCAAAGGACATGATAGAAATGGGTTTATTGAAT